>PVJA010003530.1:67711-89127 GCA_004027025.1 Myocastor coypus | reverse complement strand
GAATGTAAGTTAACAGACCGACAATTGGAGAATAAGAAGGGCTATAAGGATAGCCAATATTTTGGCCCTAGCCCTTCAAGGTCAATAAAGACCCAGGATATAAGAGAACCTGTGCTGTAATATCCTATAACTCAGAGGTGTCCCAAATTTCCTGGTCAAGGAGATTATGGAACCTCAGAGGAAAGGGATGAATGAACTGTAGTGCATCTAAGGAGAGTCACCCAGAGAAAAAATTCTCTCAGGCTTTCACAGAAAGCAAAATGGCCAATCAATGGCCGTGACTCGTCCCGAAGGCTGACACTAACAACAGTTCTACAAAGTACTGTCTATGGTCTCAAATTTAATCCTGAGGGGATTTGACCCTGCAAGATACAAACAAAACAAAACAAAACAAAACAAAACAACAAAAAAAAGAATATTTAGTTATACAGGTCTTGCTTCGACTTGCTGTTGACCACCCAGCAGGAAAAAAAAAAAAATCCTTAATTATAATGCATGGAACGCAGAGCTAGACTGGTGAGATGAGCTTTAGAAGGCTTAGATTCAATAGCCTCCAACGTCACAAGCTTCACTGGTGGCACACTGCAATTGCAAAACCTTTGATGGTATATGTATCTGCTTCCTTCTAGTCCAAAGAGATGTATATTCTTTCCTGTTTTTCTTTCTTTCTTTCTTTCTTTCTTTTTTCTATGTAACATTAATAGGAAGGTGGGTCATGCCCACACACTGCACTGTATAGAATGATTGTGAGGACAATATGCAATATGTCAACTTTCAAAGAAAAAAAGGTGAATTTAGAAAAGTTAATGTTTAGTTGTTTGATCAATCTTCTATACCTATATGTATTAATCTAAACTGATCCGATGATGAAAATATGTAATATAACCATTGTTAAATTTAAACAATAAAAGAATTGAAAAAAAAAAGACACTTTATGGCCATGGCTCCATGCCTCCTTTGAGCAAGGAGGCAATTCTTAACCTTGAAATTAGTGGGTTTGCAGTGGAACCCAAAGATTTGTTGGTCTATGAAATCTGGAATGAACTGCTCTCTGGTAACCTTTTCTACTATCCAGAATAACAGCCTCTGGCCCGAAGATGAATATTGGATGAGACTCACTGAGCAATCCATGAAAAAGGATGTAAGCTTTGGAGCTAGTCTCCCTCTTGTAGGGCAAATCTTTCAATCATCTCGCACTGCTGTTATAGAGATTATATTTTAATTATTTATAAAAGTGGAATTCAAAGTCAGAGGTGAAGACAAACTATTGCTCATAAATGGCCCTTCTTATTTTCTTTTACCTACATTTACTTAAAATACTTCATTCCTCCTGTCTGGTCATATTGTGGGCAACAGTCTGGCTGAGGATATAAGAAGGCATTAAGCATAGGTGAGGAAGATTAAATGACCTCTAATTCACCCATAGAACACTTGATATAATTATTATGACTAGAAATGTTTCCTCTTTTCATTAATTTTTCCTTTAATTCAACCAGACAGGGATTATATACTCTGTGCACAGAGTTTAGAACTAGGAAACGTATATTTGAAAGTTCACATCATCATTTTAAGATTTATTCTTGCACCTATAAAATGGTTCATATGTCATTAAGGTTTAAATGAGAGTCTTACTATCTATATTGCTGATAGGAAACAGAATCTAACACCAAGACTTTTGACCACACAGAGTTTATACTTTAATTTTACATTTCAGCTCATTGATTTCTGCCTATAAATTAAAAGTTATTCAGGGCTTTATTTCACTTCAGTGTCTATTTCTAAATTTCTAGTTTGCCTAGGAATTCTTGCCAATCCTTTGCAATTACATTTGAAATATTAACTTCATATCTTTCTACAAATGCTTTTTCCATGTGACATTTTGATTCTTCATATTTCAAAATTATATCCTATTTCATTTTGTGAAGTTCCATGAAAGGAAAACTCAGGCTTCCCAGGGTATGGGCAGTAAAAGAAGAATTTATAAATCAATGACAGGTATCTGATTTCTTCTCAGTCGTAAGGAATGGTGTAATTTCGGTCAGAATCTGACCTTATTATCCAGTGCTACTCAGTGGCTGAGCCTAGGGGGCGGGGTGAAGTCAGCCAGAGCAAGAACACATTCTGTTCCTCCTCTTACCAGATATGTGACCTTGGATCATGCCTTAAGTACTCCGTACCAGTTTTCTTATTCTAAGATTTTCTGTAAGTTAAAGGAAAAACATACATAGAACATTTAGCATAACATGTAGCTGTAGTGAACAGTCAGCAGACAATGTTCATATGAAAGCAATAAGCACAGAGTCAATTTCCAAAGGCTACCAATTCACTCTTTCCAGCTACCCCTTTTCAGATATTTTAATCTTAGAGAAACTATTTAATTTTCTCTTCCTTCCTTCCTTTCTTTCTTTCTTTCTTTCTTTCTTTCTTTCTTTCTTTCTTTCTTTCTTTCTTTCTTTCTTTCCTTCTTCCTTTCTTTCTTATTTCTTCTTTCTTTCTCCTCTTCCATCCTTTCTTTCTTCCTTCCTCTTCTGTGCAGACTCTCACAACACAGCTTGGACTTTTAGTTATCCTGTTGTTTTCAGCTTCCCTAGTGCTGAGATTACAGACTTGTGCCACCATGCCTGGATTCCACCATTGGCTCAGTGCAACTGGGGCAGGGCTGGTGTGGCATGCAGTGCCAGGGTTCGAACCCTGGCCACTGTGCTTACCTAAGCAAGCACTGAGTCCACTGAGCTATCTTACAGGCTCTTATTTCACTCTTCTTTACTTAAGTCTTTCATCTGTAGAATATCAGTAATGGGGGTGATATCCACCAAAAGTACTTTTAGTTGTACCCTTTCCTAATGAGCAAAACAAAGAGATTATGTTACTCTCCTCACTTTTGCAAATTCCAATAGTTGGCAAGAAGTTTTCTCGAATGTTCTCTTACACCAAGATAGCGATTAAGTGCTGGCGCACAGAATCAGAATCTGTTGCCAAATCGCCTAATTTTATATCCTAGTTTCTCTTATCTTTGTTGTATTTGCCTGTAAACCATTTAATCTGGCTATGCTTAAGTTCACTTATCTGCAAAATAAAAGGAACCCTTCTCCACTGCTGATGGGAATACAGACTTATACAACCACTATGGAAATTAGCGCGGAGAGTCCTCAAAAAACTAGGATTGGAAATCCCATTCAATCCAGCTATTTCCCTTCTGTGTGTTTTCCCCCAAAGAACTGAAAACATCACACCATAGTGATATATGCACACCCATGTTTATAGCACTGCAATTTGTCATAGCCAAGTATTGGAAGGAACAAAAATGCCTAGCACCTGAAGAATGGATGAAAAATATGTGGTATTTTTCTACTATGGAGTATTACTTAGCTTTAAAGAAAGACAAATTTGAAGCCGTCACAGGTAAGTGGATGCAACTAGAGACTATATTCCAGACCTACATGTGTAAAGATCATATTGTCTCTCTAGTGTAAGAGCCTGAAAGAAGAAATAACACCTGAAAGATATAACAGATATAGTAAAACAAAAAGAAATGGAATTTAAGGATTACACAATGAAGAAAAGAGAAAAGATAGGAAAAAGGTATGGGGAAAAAAGACATGCAAGTGCATATACGGGATGGCTAAGGTGATTGTACTAAAGACTTTCGATCCAACTTTGAAAATGCGAGTTAATGTAGAATTTTCACCTCGACTAACTCTGTATGCTGATATCGGCATCTAAGCAACTACATAGAGGACAGCAACGTGTGATACAAAAGCCACGCTTGAATGCCTGCCATCTCGGCCTTCTAATTGGGTGCCAATTCTAATGTCACATCAATTATTAATATACAATCTTTAATATAAATTTTTCATAAAGATAAGAGAAAAATAGACAACAAAAATTTAAATTGCTTCTTGAAAGCAAGCAATAACATTCAATCATATGTCCAATCTTGCATCCTTGTATTTGCTAATCTGAGCAACAGATGTGATGACAAAAATAGATAATATAACAACCATTGTTAATCAGCTACTCTTGTTTGGAAATCTGTAGCATATGCATCATTGTGTGTTACCCTGTTTCTGTCTTTGCTTTTGATTTTTGTTCCTGCTTTTGTTTTTATTCTTGAAAATATAATTAAATGAAAATTTTAAAAAGATTACTAAGAACACTTATCTCATAAGATTATTGTGAGGACTGAGAATGTCAGTCTGTGAAGATCTCACTTTAACAAGTACAATATAAGTCGTGATCTCGCAGCTGCTTTTAGGGAGGATTCTAAGGCTAATCCTGAATTTTCTGTGTTTTTACACTAAGCAATACACTGAATATTGTCATCTTCATTATAGTTGTTTAGAGGACAAGATGCAGACACGATTTATTGTCTAAATGTCCTTAGCACAGATCTTTCTTTTCATTGTACAAAGAGAAAGTAGCTGTATCCATAGTCCAATAGTACATAACAGATGTGGAGTATCAGCTCATCTAGCATTGCTGGGAGCTGTTGACTTGAATTTAAAGGAAATAATCACTGTACCTGTCTATGCTTGGCCACCAAAGACCTACAGTGAGACAAGTGATGTTCTTTTGCTTGGCATTTCCAGAGCATGTGTAATTCAAACAGCAGTGTGCCACCAGTAAGTCATCAGAAAGTTCATTAACTCCAAATGAGGGATAAATGGTACAATCTCTGTACAAAATGTTGACTCCAGTGGGGGATACAAGACCAGTGCTAGTGCCGTAAGAAAGCTGGAGAGAGGGGGGAGCCAGTGCCCCTTTCTGAGAAGATCATCTAGGATTCCATGGGGCAGATCACAACATGTAAGACAGGGGCAAGGAGAGCTATATTTTTGTGTACTAGATAATATGGTAGAAATGCTTATAGTCCCAGATCTCTCTGGAAATTTCCAGATCAATGTACATCGGAGCCCTGTTAGAAAATTGTAGTTATTCTCCTCTTAGGGGGATTGAAAAACAGGCTCGCAAGTCATAAATTATCAAATGTGGCCCAGTGAAGAATTTAACACTCTGATGCTAAGTTTGGGGTGAGAGCAATGGTGTGTTTCATTTTATCCCATTGTCTCTCAGAGAAATGAGGGTTCTAGCTTTTATCCACTTGCTACTGATGTTAATTTTAATTTATGTATAATTATTACTAGTACTTGAGGACAACCGGGGTTGGTTGTAAAGTTTCATCCTTTGTTCTTGGGGGTGGAAATGTGTACAGGGAAGATGTAGAAAGGCTCTTTAACATTCACAAAGGGTAACACATCAGGAACTTGGATGACCTTAAGAGAAAGGCCACCTCCATAATATCTTTCCAATTCGACTTCGTTAAGTGACAGCATCCATAAGTGCACTCACTACATGGTGTTATCATTGACCCCAGTTTGCATTTGAGGCATAAAGTACTAGAAAAATCTCTTGCTTGCTCTAGGTCTATCTTATTTATTTTTTAAATTTCTATTACCTTTAATAAGAAATAACAATATGATACTTTCAAAACAAGTTAGTAGTTCATTTGCAATAATTAACACATTGCATATTGCTGTCCTCATAATAGTTGTACAGAGCACAGGGTGTAGACATGATAAATTTTCTAATCGATACTGGTAAGGAAATAAAAAAAAATTATTCTCTTCGAATTGAGAGGAAGTAGTTGTATACATAGTCCAATATTCCATAATTGGATTGGGTTACCAGAGAAACTGGCAATGTTGGAGGCTGTTGATTTAAGTCTCTTACAACTCATCATACTAAGCTAGCTCTGTGTTTTATGCCTCATAATTAAGCTTTTCCACTGGGTCTATACCGGTGAAATATTGTTTCTTTTCCTAAAGTATAACAATAAACTTAATACAAAGAACACACCCAGAGTTTAACGTTCTATTTCATGTTCTTGGGAATGCATTACTTTATGCTGAATTTGAGAATAACTTTTTCTACCACGATGTAAATATGTCAGAGGACATTTGCTTACTTGTGAGTAATAGGCTACATATTTCTGCATTCTGATTTTCATCTTGAGCCACTGGGAGTGGCTACCTCTAGGAGATAACCACTGAAGTCACCCAGAGAGTCAGGTAAGGGTTATCCCAACTAGAGAATGCATTCTAAGCAAAGACAGAGAAGCTTGCAGTAGACTGCTGTATAAAAGGAAATCCAATAAAGTTATCTTACAGTAGGAAGATAGTTGAGAAAACTAAGATCTGTTAAGTGTAATCAAGGTTTCAGAAAGAATGTATTACAGGAGAGGGAGAGTGAAAATTATTTCATTGACAGTAGGAGAACAGTTAAGCGTGTTAAGCGGAGGATAATGTTTTCATTTTATCTGGCAGCCATGGAAAGCATAGATTTCATGATAGACAAACTGAAAACAAGGAGACTGTATCAAAAGCTACCACAGGAATCCAAGTAGGAGACCATAAGGGAATCTTCTGAGAAATCCTAGAGGAAGTAAGAACAGCAAATCAAAATATAAATTATTTTGACATTTATTGAACATTAATTGTGTCTAGAATACTAGGGGAGAAATTAACTATCTAGTTCAACTTTGTAAAAATGTCTCAATCTGTTTTATAGCTTCACCAGTGCAGCTTTCCCAGTCTCTGATTGGATTCTATCAATGATAGAAAGCTAACTCCCTCGTGCCAGTCAATTCCCCCTTTAATTATTAGAAATGACTTTCGATTGCTTCCTTAGATTGAGTCACAATTGTCCCCGACATCCTTTCATTCCCCCCAACCAACTTTTGGTCCCATCCCTTGGAGATGCAGTGACAAAACTTAATCCCTGTTCTGCATGACAGCATTTCAGCTATGGGATGACAGGAATCATCTTTCTCAAAATTTTCTTTTCAGATAAGAAATTTTCTTCTTTTTTCATAAGATTCAACTTCTGCCACCCTCCCCACAGCACATAGCATGTTCAAATTTTACCCATTATTTAAAGTCCAGCTTGGATGTCAGCATGATGCCCTCAGGTTATGCATCTCTGGATAGATTCCAGCTTCCAAAGCATTCTTAAACTGTGGCACTCAGAACTGAACCCTGTCTTTCTGAGTGATCTAAGCACCATGCACTTGAACAACACTCTCTTCTTTTCCATCTTCTCCATTTTGGGACATAATGCTATTACTGAGGCACTCAGCGATAGGAGCAGGTCAGTAGGTTTAGTGGGGAAAGGATGGTAAAGTGGTGTACTCAGTGTTTGGTCCAGCGACCCGCAGCCTTAGTATCATCTCAGAGCTTATTAAAAAGGGAACTTCTCAGGTTGAGAAGTACAAATTCTTACTCTGATCTGATTCAGCATCTTCGAGCAACAGATCTAGGAACCTGTGTTTTAAAACCATTTTCAAATTAATTCTTGCACATGCTAATGTTGTAGACACCTGACAGAGGGGGTCTTTGATTCTATCCTCAAGGAGATTGCTAAAGCCCAGGCACTTACGGTTAAACTAAATGTATTTCCTTTTCTCACATGAGGACTTAAGCTACGTTTTGTAGGACCACAGACAGTGCCCTTTTAAATGCTGTGAGGGTAGGAAAATGCTACTTGCCCTAATTAAGTTTTACAATCTAGTGGTTGTAGGAAATATTACCAAAATTTTGAAAGGAAAGAAACAAAAAGTAAAAAAAAAAAAAAAAAAAAGGCGAGAAAAAGAAAAGAAAACAAAACAATATGCCTTGGTCAATCCATTACATAAAGAACTGAGCCACTGACCTTTTCATTCTGCCTGTGCTGTGTACGCAGCAACTCTGTAACCTTTTCCAGCTGGAATAGAAAGTTCAATTAAGTTTGTTGGCTCAGAAATCTGCCCGTGTCCCGGAGAGCAGATTAGGCACTTAGGGGCTGCAATTATCCATCTGCTGCTTCTGCAAAAACTGAAAAGAATGCACATGTGCGGTACCTATCTCGGGGCACGTGCCGCGGCGGACGTGTGTGATTCTGTATGAATGTGCACATGCGCGGATGATGGGTCGGCAAGGGCTGCAGCTGAGAAATCCAATTGTTATCCGAATTTGGATTCTTCATGCATTGTTAGTGCTTATTCTTAAGTTAGACCAGAGCCTGCGAATTGAGTCCTGTCTGGTTCCTGGCTACCAAATTCATTTTTTGCTCATTGTTATGGAATAGCACCTCCAACTTTTCCAGGAGGTTGCATTCAGTAGTCAAGTGACTAGATACCAAGTCTGCCTGGCTTGAGGAAAGAGTATGTCCAGTGATTAAGAACATTAGCTGTGCGGCGCTACAGCGAAGTCTGTATTTGACTGACCACAGCAGCTGAATGATGTGAAAACCAGAACAAAGCCTGTGATTCTGAACTTCAGTATCCCCTTCTGGAAGGTGGAAACAATGGCATTAATCTCATAAAATGGCTATAGGGATGAAACAATTAAAAAAAATGTAATCATCTGCTATGCAGTCTGTTGAATAAATAGTAGCTGGGCTTATTGTGATATTGATAGTCTGCCATTAGGCTGTGATTTGAATAGCTAGCTGTTGAAATTTCTCCTCTTACACCTATAACCTATGCTGGCAAACAAGGTGCCACTTTCCTGTGTCTCGACAGCCTCTCACTCAGGGTCTTGACAAGGTGTCCTGTCTCGTGTTTGTGTCTGAGTCTCCAGGTCAGTCTCTGGATTTCATGTCCACTCTAACATGTTGTAGGACCCGAAAAGTGAATTCCTAAAAGTGCAAGGAGATGCTACCTCTCCCCATTTTCTTGCATCCCCCAGCATCAAGCTTTCTGATGGCCTTACACAGTATTTTAAGAAGTTGCAGACTCCTCTTGGTGGCATAGGAGGCTTCACTGGTCGGGTCCCTACTTACCATCATTTTTAGTTTCTTTACTACTATTCCACAGTGCTCAAGGTCCCAGCAGCCTTGGTTTAGGAACCTGAATACACCTAGATTCTCCCTGTCTTGGGCTTCTGCACAACTGTGGCACTGCCTACTGTGCTTCCTCCCTAGGCTTTAGAATCAGCTACTTGGCTGGGTTCCTTGGGCTCTCTTTTCCAAATTAATGAACAGCTATAGATACCTGGAACCGAGTGCCCCATTTTATTTTATTCACAGTTCTTTTCTTATCTAGGTGTTGTCTATCTTTTAGCCACTAGATTGCAGATCTCATGAGAGCAAGGACATGGCTTGTTTTGCTCAACATACTGTCTCCAACAATAAATCTGTCCTCTCTGCGTGAAAGGTGATCATTTGCCATTTGTTAGGTGAATGAGTCCAAGCCTGAGCCCTGAGGCCTGAAGTCTTTCTGTGAGAGCATCTGCTTGAGTCTTACAGTGTTCTTCAGCTTTGGGCCCCATGAGCCTGGACACAAGGTGTATTACATACTTCTCTCCATTTCTCTCATCCCTCCTGCCTCACTTATTTTTTTCCCCATTCCCTAGTTGCCATGGTTTCCATACCATGCTTGCGTGCCTGCCTACTTTACCTCATTTCCTTTTCATATAGATGTCTGTATGGCACGCACAAAATCAACTTCCACAGCCATGTTTAGAGAAGTAGCCTTTATCAGTAGGTTTAACTGTAATGGCGCCATGACAGTAAATATGTTACCAGGAAATGGGCAGACCAATGACGAGCAGCACTCTAACCCCCAAACCATGCAGCATGTAGCTTAGGAGGCCAAACCACAACTTCTCCAGCAGTTGGCCCCAGATGACCAGAAGTTAATCAATCACTGCCAGCTCACTTAATTGTTGCTCCTTCTTCCAAAATAAGACCAACTAGAGTAAGACAAATACGGACCACTAATCACATAGGGTGCATGCCTGCAGCATCTTACACCAACAACACCCAAAGAGCGCTCCTGGAGGCTTCCATTGACATAGAACAAGCCTTTCTCATCTGCTTGCTTCTAGTCTGTCAACTCCAGTGATGTGGACTGATGCCCTCGAAGGTCTACCTGAGCAGCCTCTGTGTCTACTTGTTTGGATAACCTATGCTTCTATCCGCATGCATGCTCTCCGGCAATTGTTAACTAAACTTCCCTTGACTTAGTGGCTTCAAATATTCTTCCTATTTTGCTCATAATGTTTTGCATTTATTTTATTTCTTAAAAGAGAATACAAAGTAGTAGTAATAACAAAAAAATATTAGAAGTGGCATCGAATTTCACTAAACAAAATTATATGAACTTGACAGCGCTTGTTGCGTTGCATAGTGTTGTCTTCAACTCAGTTGTTTAGATTACCAGAGACATGCATGCACAACTGGAAAAAGAAAAATAAAAGTTAAGTAATTTAAAAAGAAAGAGGAAAGAGTGAAAAAGAAAACCAACTGCTCCTTTCTACACACCAACAGAAATCCACAGTACCATGACGCAAACCATCCTGGTTACCTACATACATCTCTTCTGGACCCTCCTTTCCGACCCTTCTTACCTCAGTATTTCCTTCTTTTTGAACAAATTCGTTCTTTTTCATAGTATCTATTATTCCTTTCAGATTTCATTTGCTCTTTCAGGTTCTACCTTGCTCCTAATTTGGAAACCATGAGTGTAAGAAAAATCTCAGCAATTAGTTAGCTTCTGTTTAGGCTGGGGAGAGCCACGTCCAACATTGCTTCTTCCTGGGAGGGGTCATCTCTGACACGTCAGTGTGCTCTGGTCTGTTTCACTCCATAATTGTGTGAGCTCCATAGGTGATCATCTTAAGATCGCTTTGTTTCTTACATGGAAGATTGCTCTCTAGAGACAAGAACTGTGTGCAACCTGGACACTTAAGTACTAGAATAGTCCATGTGGCAGTTAACATCTACCATATTTAATTGGTTAGATCCGTTAGAAGCCCCACTGAGGATGCCATGCAGGTGGTAAAGCATATTTTTTCTCTTAATGGAGACAACATCAGGGTACAGAAGGATGTGTGGGGCAAAGGATCTGGCCATCAAAGCGATGACTTACTAGGCTTTGGAGATAGTGCAGTGACCTAAATGCCTGCCTAAACAAACACAAGGACATGGTTTGAACCCCAGTACCACATGCTGTGCTGGCCTCAACTTAGGCTCAGTGAGCTGTCCACCAAGACCAGGAGTGGTGGTACACGCCTGTAATCCCAGCACTGGGTGGTCTCTCAGCGGCATAGTGGCACCCTATACCACATTTTTTTTAAAGAGTGATGATTTACCATGTTCTCCAGCTACCCTGACCTTATTGTGTTATGAGTTGGTGGTCCTTCCATACAGCAGGTTCAGGATCTTTACAAACAGCATCTCCTGAGCTGAGCATGTGCTACATCTCAGTCTTTGGTTACCTTTGTCTTTCACTGCAATATCGCTTGCCTTTGTGTCCTCAAGGGAAACACTTCTTGTTATATCTCACGTGATAAACTTAAATTGTATCTCCTCCACTTTTTTTCTTCTGTCCAGGATTAATTATTCTTTAACTAGTCTCTATCTCTCCTCTTCCACATTCCGTGAATGTAAGCTTCAGAACCTGGGTTCATGTTTATTACTGCGTCATCCTCCAGGGTTTATTCTAGTTCTTGACCCTTAGGAGGAGCTTAAAACCTTTTAAAATCTAAACTAAGGCTTAAACTTCGTTTTACGTCATTGATCATGCTGACACTGTCAATTCAGGGGGAAATTGTCTTGCTTACTGACATCAATAAACAAAACCCCCTTCAAGGTTGCTATCACTCTCATTCAGAACCTAATGAATACTAACAGAACATAGCTGAAACCCCAAGTAAGCCTAATATCAATGAGACTCTGCTTATGGTGGAGGAGAGTCACAATAAGCCCATGGTAAGCTGAAAGTACTATAAATCAAAAATGCATTTAATATACCCCACTGACCTAATGTCATAGTTCAGCAGCAAAGTATGTTGCAGAGGATTGGGTGTTTACCCTTGAGATTGATTGTGTGGCTGACTGCAGTCTGCAGCTCACCGCTATGGCCCAGCATGGCGAGAGCCTGTGACCACACATCTCCAGCCCAGGGAAAGACCAAATCCAAAATGTAAATTTTCTACTGAAAATGGCCTTTGTAAAGTGGACAGATGATAAGTGGAACTATTATAAGTCTCAGAATCGCCTCATAGTGAGGCTCTGACTTTTGCCTCGGACAGACTGGGTTTGAATTTCTTGTTTCTGCATGATTTTAAGAACTTATTTAAAATTTAGGACATAAACAAAAGTATGTAAGTTAATGATTACAAAGCAGTTAGTACATTGCTTGATCCAGTAATCACTCTAATAGTTTAACTTCTCGCAAACAATTGGAAACACAAGTTTTTGGTATAACATACTCCTTCATAGAGTTTATTGGCACTGCATGATGTAATTTTTGCTTAATCCCACCCATTTCAGCTTTCCCATGATCTAAGTATACTGATTAAGGGGAGTAGGAGATGATTCACAGTGAGACCTTAAAAGAAATTGAGATTTACTTCCACCTAAATCAGCATAATTGATTTATTGATTCTTTAAGAAAAATAAATGTGTCTCCCATGTTTATTTCAGCTGTTAATTTATTCATTAACTTTTTTTTTCATCAGTGGGTAGAATGACATAGATTAAAAAATGAGGATATTTCACTTATTTGATGGAAATATAATATACTTCTATTTATGGAATTAAGCTGTACAGCCCAGCAAAAATATATTTATTAAAAATATTCTGTGTTAGTGACTTAGCATATATTAGAGTCCAGATATATTTCTATACTTCCAGGATTTTTACCTTCACAGCCTGTTATGTATTCCCACTGTAAAGATGAGTAAACTGAGGTGCAGAGAAAAAGCATTGCACAGTCTTGGAAGCTTGCATTAGCGGTGCTCTTCCTATTTGGAATCCTTTCACAGGTCGTTCTATCCAGGAAGAGATAGGCGAGACAGCAGAGAGCTATCACAACAGGGAAATTAATTTCAAGTTGCCTCAGTCATTGCTGTCAGACTGCAAAGCTCTGACATGGATTAGCAGCCTGTTCACTTCGTCCTCTGGGAGGAAAACACCAGTCCTGTTCGAGCGTGACCAGGGTGGCACCCCCAGAACTTCTGCCAGTCCCGCCACTAGACAGGACGTGTCTGGGAAGAAGAATTTGCAGCCAACTGCTCCACCGTTCAGGTCCCCATCTGTGTCAATTGAGTAATTTATGGATGCACTTTTGCCTGCACTGCAAAGGAGATGCACAGGACCTTTGGAAATAATTCAATCTCTTTCAAGAGAACACATTTGGGGAAATTATTGTTAATGCATCCGAGTAAGAGGTGCTCAACCCCTACGAATATTTCATGCAATTATAGCAAAGATGAGACAGTGACATCCAGTGACCGTCAATCATTCCCCAGATCAATAATAAGCATGGAACATGCAATCAAACCTAATCAACACCCTGTGATTAAAGAGCAGGCCTTTCTTGCTTGCTTCCAGGGTCATAATCCTTTGAAAGCATTGGCCTGAAGTCCTTGAAGCATTACCATAGTTGGCCAGCACAGAAAAACATGGATGTTAGAGCCAAATCTGGACTGGGTCAGATCCTGTTTGTACTTGCCTCTCAATGTTTGACAATTTCCAGCAAAAATAATTAACTCCCATTTCACAGTTTCTGTTATTAGGATGTACACTAAGCACTTCATCTGTGAGATCCGATTTAACCCTTCTATTATGTGTGAAGTGCACTCCAGCATACCTCTTTACAATGAAGCAAGCACATCTCAGGAGATGGATTGGCATATTCAAAGTGATATTCACAGAAACTTGCAAAAACATAACTCAAATCCAGCTCTGTCTAATAAAAGCTTCTGCAATTTTTATTTTTTTTATTTTTATTTATTTATTTATTTTTTTGTGTGACCAGGGTTCGAACTCATGACCTGAGACCCTGTGTCAAAAACATTTAAAAAATAACAATAATAATCACATTCATCATGGGGAGGGTGCACATATGAATGATATTTCTTACTTCTTTTAAAAATTTCTTTCCCCTTCAGGACATCTCTTGCACTGCTTTCCTGAGAGGCTATGCATGTAGAAACTACAGATGAGTCCATGAGATCACAGCCTCATGTGGACCCGGTGCGCGTGCACCACCTTTCACACCCCATGCTTCTCCCAATCTCACTTCCCGGCCTTCCTTCCCCGCTCCTTCCACGTCTTGGTGTCTTTCCCATCTGCTAAAAACTGTGTGATTCTGAGATAACCAAGTCCTGGCTAGAACACACTTATCTTAGAAGACATTGTATCTGTACTATTTCTAATTCTGAAATTTATGTTAGGACAGAACTCCATTATATTACCTGATCTTCAACTTCTACATCTACAAAGCAAGGGAAATATTCCTCCACTTTAGCTTCAGAAACCAATAGGAGGAGAATATAAAATAATTAACAGTAGTACACTTGGTATGTTTATTTAGTCACACAGAGTGGTCAAAATACATGATACTTAAGTTTTGTTTTAATTATGGTAAAAGTAACTTCCCATTCATTTCCCTTAAAATGCTATCCTCACTTTGCACAACCGTATCATTCTTTATGCTTTCCGAAGCAGTTCTGCAAGTCCTCTTTCGTGAGTGTTTTTATGAGTTGTGCTGAAAATACGGTGGCTATTGGTACCAACTGTCTCCTAGTGAAAAGGTTGGTTTAGGTAACATTATATTGAGTCCTCCTTGACCTCATTCAATAGCATTGTGTAACTTCTGGCTCTTGTCGAAGTCAAAAGGAGCACACACAGTAATTGTTTTGACTGAATTCAAGCCAACCAAACATATTCATAAAGAAGACTTCTACTGCTGCTTCATAAAGCAGCAAGAACAACAGCATATTGGGCTTGAAGCAAGGGGAAGTACTCATTTTCTACTGTAATCATTTTCTTAACAATTTTTAATCATCTAGTATAAATTTGCATATCACAAATTATTGCTACTAAGTATTAACAATACCTAGCTTCAGGACTTATATGCAGTTGGGCCTTAGTTATTAGTTTAATAACACATGGCTGGGACATCCTCCAGAGCACACGGAGTCCCTCCTGGACTCTTGGAAGTAGTTCACCAAACTGGGAAGAGGGTTAGAAGTTGATGAAATTTTAATGCAATTCCTCTCCAAGTACATTTGCATTTAAATAATGAAGAAAATAATGTAATAATGTAGTTGATAACAACAACAACTAGTTTAGGTAAATTTTACCATGTGGCAAGGTCTGTGCTAAGCATTTTGCCTACAGCTGAGAAGGACTTTTGCAACTGACCAGTGGAGGCTAGTCATCATTGCCTACTTGATCGTTTCTTTTTTTGTTTGTTTGTTTTGTTTTTGTTTTTGTTTTTTAACTTTCATAGTGTTTTGAAGGCAGGATAACTAGAAGTAAGACATTTAAGAGACATAGGAAAACCAGAGGCCCTGCTGGTTTGCAGAAGCTTCGTGACAGGCACCACTGGGCGCTGCTCAGTCCTCCCTTTTTGCAGATGAAGAATCCGATGCTCAGAGAGGTGCCGTGGCTTCCCTCGAGTCGCCTGGATCTGTCTAAATGCTCTGCCCCTTGGACAACATTTCCTCATGAGTTTAGTGGCCAGCAGTTTCTCCAGTCAATTAACCTGGAGCCTCCACTCTGCACCAACTCATTCCCCCTGGGCTGAGCAGGGCCTCTTCCTTCACACTGAGGACCTGCTATGATCCCTGACCCCTGCCCTCTCTCCGGAGATGCTCAGGTCCTGCTTCTTTTATGGCTCTCCCCCGGCCTCTTGTACATCACAGCCAGAAATGTGCTGTCGAGCGTAAACTCCTGGCATTTCCTCCCATGATCTTCTCTTCACCTCATTAGCCACTTAGTACTCTTGGTCTGGAAGACAGGTTTCTGGCTTAGCAATTTAAAGCAGTCAGTTGAATTGGAATATTAGGGAAGAGCTAGTGCCCGAGCTATCATTGCAGAATGGACTGAGCAATAGCCCACTGTAAAACATTCCCTGCTCTCAATTTGTGCGTGTGTTTCAGAGTTTCTGAACTCTAGAAACTCCAAGTTGTTTTTGGTGCCATTTTCTCCTTTGATTATTCACGTGTCAGTCCGAATATCTCTGCCTTAGGTTCCCCTCTCATGGGGTCCTCCACTGCCTCCCGTGACTCTATCATATGGCACTGCATTGGTTCCTGGGCCCCACGTCTTTAGTATCTGTACCTTTTCCACATGATCTGGAAGTTTTCCAGATAGACTGCACGGTATCTGCGAGATGCCACTGCTTGGCACTGACAGTGAGCAGAGCCATATACACCTGAGACTCATTCCTAACTTGTAGTAAGTGACAAAGGAGATGGGGTGGGGTGGCAGTGTGACTGTGGCTCTGCATTACCTTCTGTCACACACAGCTCCACCCACTCTCCTTCTACCACTGCTTCTGGCATTATGCACTGCCGTGCAAGAGGTGACTGTTAAAGAAGCCCATGTGGCGAGGGCTGCCGGTGGCATCCAGCAGCTGAGCAAGAAACTGAGGTCATTGTATGGACAGACTGAAGGCAGTGCATATCACCAGAGGCTGGGTGGCCTCCTCTAACGTGGGTCCATACAGTCCTAGCTGAGCCTCTTGGTGAAGTTCAGCTGGGCAGAGATGTAAAGAAGCCTCTCCCCCACACACTTGATCCACAGGAAAAGGATCATTAATGTATGTGCCTTAAGTTGCCTAGTGTACTTGCTTAGGTAGCTAAGAAAAATAATATGCGTTGATGGGGCCCGGCGGGATGGTTCAGTGGTCTAAAGCGCCTGCTTGGGAAAGCTTGGGCGGCTTCAAGGACCGCGGTTCGATCCCCGGCACCACATGCTGTGCCAGCCCTGCCGTCGGAGAACGCTGAGCCAGCCATGGAAATAAATAAACAAACAAAAGTTCTGAAACAAGAAAAAGAAATAAAATAAAAAAAAAAAAATTAAAAAAAAAAAGAAAAATAATATGCGTTGAGCTGTACCATTTGCATCATCCAATAAAATTGGGCAGAAATGCCTTTTGCCAGTCCTGGGAATGAACACTAAGGTGTACCATATATTTTTTCTTGCTGTCTTGAACTTCTGCCATTGTCAAGAGAAGCACATGTCTAACCTAACCTACTGGTGCTAGAAAGATATCCGCCAAGGCTGCATCCAGCCTGCAGGGGCCATTTCTCGTGTGAGCAAAGAGATACAGGACACGTGGAGTATTATTGGTTTAAGTCTCTGGGTTTGGGTAAAGTGATTCAAAGTCTAACCTGCAGAATGGAGGCTGCACTAGGCACTATTCTTATTTTTTTTTCTTCTTCTTCTTCTTCTTTCTTTTTTTGTCACTATTATGATTTTTTTCTTTTTGTATTTAGTACAGGATCTACAGGGGCTCACTATGTACATTGGACTTGTAGTGATTCCCCTATTTTCAGCCTCCCGAGTGCTGTCAGTGCCTAAGCAGGTGCTTTAGTCCACGGAGCTATCAGGCTGGCCACTCATGTGAAATTTTAGCTGCACTGAATTGACAATGAAGAACACCCAGGAAAAATGCTGATACTTTTGTATGATGCTTCAAGAATTCACCTTACAATCTGGAATGAAATACAAGTTATGGAGAGTACTACTTAAAGTAGTTGAAATCACATACCAAGATTTTTATTTTGTGAGTGAGACCATGTATAATGGTCTCGATCTTAAAAGAGACCTGGAAGCTCCCACCCACTTGAGAACCATGGATAATAACAGGAATTATGTCCCCCCTTTGTCAGGACCAAAGGATGGTATATTTCACAAAGAAATAAATTTCCCAGAATCAGTTAATTTCCTTGTAAAAAATTGTATGAGTTAGGACTTAGTTGCTTTCAGACAAGATGCCATTTCTTTATACACAAGCATTTTCTTTCTCAGTTCAAAAATAACAATATTTCCCCGAGGAGAATGATTTTAATAAAGATGGTTTTTATAAATCCCAACAATACGATGAATGTTAATTTCGTTAAGCTATTTCAGTTCTAGGTCTCTGAAAGATATCATCTTCCTCTACTGAGTGCAGAATTTTGACTGAGACTATGTGACTTCACGTTAGGCCCTTAGTTTCTGTAACCTCTAAGTTGGGACAGTTTTATCTGTATTCACCATGTCACTGTGAGCATTGAACACAACATGCTTAGCACAAAGTAACCTTTTAATAAATGCTGACCATGTAAATGTGCAGTGCTTGCAGGAGAGCATGCCTGTAACTCTTAAAGGTGGGAGCTGCCTCTTTGTCTCAGAGTGGTCAATGGAATGGAAGTGACAGCTTGGAGAAGGTTCACCATATGCCTCCCTTTTGCAGGACTGCTGTACTATTGGCACCGTGACTTGGGAGCGAAACTGGGAATTGTTATAAAATAATTTTTAAAAGGATACAGAATAGCTTAATAACAACAGTAATAATTATTTTGTCAAAGACATACAATTTGAGAAGCACTAAAGGGAAGCCTCAAATAAAGGCCTCGGGTCTAACCCACCCTTTCTCATGCTCGCTGACAATGTGGGAGTCTTCACCACCCAAGTCATCTCTCACCAAGAGAAATTCATTGATCTCCCTTCTCTCTGTTCTTGCTCTCCTTTAATTCATTCTCTGTGCTGAAGTCAGAATGAGCTCTCTAAAATGTAAATCAGATATACTCTGTTCAAAGCCCTCAATGGTTTTAGAATAGACTGGGCTTTGCCATGGTGTGCTCATAGTTGGGTCTTGCCTCCTCTCTCACTGTACCCCTTACTCTCTGTGTCTGACAGATTCAGTTTCACTTAATTCTTCCAACCACTGTCAGCTCTGCACACTTGTAGGGACTAAGGGATTTCTGTACGATGTATCCCTCTCTTCCATGCCTGTCTGTATAGCCATATATCTGGATATCACTGTCTTAACCGATAATGTTGTAAGAAGGCATGGCTTGAGGTCCATTAGTCAAGAGAGCTTCTAACCACTCATTCCTGAATTATAAATAATCATTCATCCTCATGCTTAGTAAAGTTGATAATTCTATGCCTTCCACAATGGGGAAGTTTCCATTGTGAAAGGTAAAGGATAGAGAAGCAGAGCAGAAAGTTTTTGGAGGTCTGGAGATGGAAAGGGTTCCTTAGACTAGATAGAAGTTATAAAAGAAAATCCTAAGTTGAACTTCATGTAAGTGAATTTTTTTTAAAGAACACAATTTAAAGAAACACAAATCACAGACAGAAAAATTATTTATAAAGATATTTGATGAAGAATTGATGTTTAGACTATCTAAAAAATGTTTATAACACATTCATAATAATATAAAATCAAAAGGGGTAAAAAAAAAAGTTGAAAAGATCCTGAGGGGACCTGATTGACTTTGTCTGATACAAAAGTTACATCTTTTTTGTAACTTGATTTATCTTGGTCTTAACCATTCAGCAGAAAAGTCTAACCTCAAGGTATTAAAAGGAAAGTCATATTAATATGCTAAGTTGTAAAAGGCTCAAGTCAACAGCTTCAAATAAAGCCAGATGAGCTGATAACTAACTACTGTTATGGACTATTGGACTATATAGACAGCTCCTTTCTCTTGGTGCAATGAAAACAAAGATCTGTAGTAAGGATGTTTAGACAAAAAATCATGTCTACATCTTGTACTCTGAACAACTACAATGAAAACAACAATATGCAGTGTATTAATTATTGAAAAAAGAAAAAAAGAAAGTTGAAGAGACAGTTCATTAAAAATAAGTGAGAAATAAGTACATGAAATACTCTAAATCATTAGTTATTGAACATATAAAATGTATTGTAAAACTACAATGAGTTATCATTGGTCACTCATTGAGATACAGGTGGGAAGCTAATAATAATAAAATTCAACATGTGAAGAAATGAAGACTGTTACATAATATATGAGAATTGAAAATGGTAAAGCCATTTGGATAATATTTGGCCATATCTTAATGAAAATAGACACTTACTGTATATACTAGTTTGTGAAGGCTGTATGCCATAACAAAATGCCACACTAGGTGGTTTACATGATTATAATTTATTTTCTCACTGTTATGGAGCCTAGTAGTCCAAAATCCTGGTGTTAGCAGGTTTGGTTTTTCCTCGGGCTTCCCTCAAGTCCATATGCCTATCCCTACATGCATTCATATTCTGAAGGACTATGGGTTAAGTCCTTGACATACAAACTTTTTGATGGTATTGTGGAATACAAGTCAGCCTGTAACACCACAGAACCCAGAAATCCCACTTAGATGTTTACTGAAGAGAAATGAAGATTTATGATCACAGAAATGCATGCGCCAGAAGGATTGTAACGCCTCTATTTATAATCATCAAAACTTGGAAACAACCCAAATGTCCACCCAGTAGTGAATGTATAAGCAAATTTTAAGGGGTTCGTACAAAGGCACACCACTCAACAACACAAAGGAACAAACCACTGATGCAAGCAACATGAATGAATATGAAAAGCATTATGTTAAGTGGAAACAAGAGACAAAACACTACATACTGTATGATCCTTTTCATTTAACATCCTGGGAAAAAGGAAACTATGGGAACAGAAGTCGGAACAGTGGTTTTCTGGCACTGAAGGTACAAGAGGGAGTGAAATGCAGATAGCACGAGGGAAGTGCCGAAGATAATAGAAACATCTACATCCTAATGGCAATGGTTTCTATGTGTCTTCTCTTCCTCTACTTTTTTTTTTTTTTTGAGACAGGGTCTCACTATGCAGTTCAGGCTGGCCTTGAGCTCACTTTTGTAGCCCAGGCTGGTCTTGAACTTTCACTGATCCTCCTGCCTCAGCCTCCCGAGTGCTGGGATTACAGGCGTGCGCCACCACACTCGGCTCTTCCTCTACTTTTAAAAGACAATTTAAAAAATAACCGTGATCCACAATTTCAAAACCAGGTGAGTAAAACAATGCTGAGATTCCATCTCAACTCCAGAAAGAATGGCTATCATTAAACAGTCAACAAACAAATGCTGTAGGAGTTGTGGGGGAAAAGGAAGCCATCTCTGCTGTTGGTGTGAGTGAAAACTGGTGCTACTACTATGGAAATCAGTGTGGAAATGCCTAAAAAAACTACGGGTGGAGGTCGCACTGAACCCAACCATTCCCCTCCTGGATATTTTTCAGGAATAACTGAAAACATCAAAGTACAGTGATATACGTATACCTACATATGTAGCAGCTCAATTTGTCATAGTTAAATCTTAAAACAACCCAATGCCCAGCAACCAAGGAATATACGAAAATTGTGGTATTTTATGCAATAGAGCATTATTAAGCTATGCAAAAGATAAACTCGAGAGTTTTGTAGATAAATGGATGTAACTAGAGACCACTCTCATGAGGGAAATAAATCACAGCCATGCGTGTGAACTGCTATTTGTCTCCTTAGGGTAAGACACTGAAAGAGTCACTAAGATCCACAAGGAGGGGGGTTGGGGACATAGCTCAGTGGAATAAGTGCTTGCCTGGCAAACGCAAGGATCTGAGTTCAAT
>PVJA010003530.1:17500-67611 GCA_004027025.1 Myocastor coypus | reverse complement strand
GTAAAGGAGAAAAGAAAGAGAAAAAAGATCATATATATATATATATATATATATATATATATATATATATATACGCAAGCTTAGATAATTATACTGCTGCTTTCATTTCTGTTGGTTTATTGAGAGGAGAAATTCATGTTTAATTTTTTTCTCTTCTTTTTAATTTTTTTTTTACCAATTTTGCATGCATACATTGGGTAATTTGAATAACTACATTGAAGAAAACAAACTGCAATGTAACAACCACTGTTGAATTCTTATCATTTTGTTTAGTGAAATTCTGTATAATTTCTAGTGTTGTATTTCAGTAATTTCATTATTGAAAAAAGATAAAAATAGAAATCAACAGTGGTTACATACTGTTATCTTTATTACATACTGTTATCTTTAAAGTATTTGCTCAGATTATCAGATATAGGCATGCAAAATTGATCAAACAGTATAAGCACTAGCTATTTCTTTCAATGAACTAATAGACATTAGTGGTATAATTATTATATGCTACTATATAATATACTTATTATATCATTTTATATATTACAATTATACATAATTATAATTTTATATATATACATGTGTAATGTCTCATATGTGGGTCAGATTTATTTCCCTCATGAGTATGGTCTCTAGTTGCATGCATTTGCCCACGCAAGTCTTGGGTTTATCTTTTTTATAGCTGAGTAGTCCTTTACAGTATACATCTTGTTATCCATTCCTTGACTAATGGGCATTTGGGTTATCTCTTCATATTTTTAAAACTTAGAGAGCTATACATCTAAAATGGCTGAATTTTGTTGACTTAAATTACATTTAAATAACTCATACTTACAAGGTACACTACTTATGAGCCAAATATATCCGCATCTTACTCAAAGTCTCCCTTGAGGCTATTCCGATTGCATCGACTTTCACCTAGCACCTTGTCCTTTCTTGTGTGTGGAGGGCGAGCAATCATCCCCTCTAGGGAAATTCATCATCATCACATGGCTTAGAAGGACTGACAGTGGTGGGAATCCACTGATGGCTCTACGACCCATCTGCATCTTCATTTCATTGACGAAAGTCTTGTAAATATGATCTCAAGTAGGGTGAGGTCTCTGGAATCAAAGAGCACTTTGATCTAAGAATCACTACAACATGTTTCCATCCTTTCCCAGTGGTCATATATGCTCCATTGCTAAGCTGTATCATTTCTCTAAAGGAATAATTCTATAGCTCTGTGGCTCAGTTTCCCCACTCTTTAGAACTGTATAAAGCAATGCCTTAGAGATAAATCCAGTGCTTTTGTTAAAAAATAACCATTATTGATACCTAATCTGTGGCTTTATTGTGCAAGCAATTGGTATATGATAAGTTCTGATCTTGTTCCTTTAATAAGCTCCATGTCTCAGCTACTTTTCTCATTACTGAGACAAAATTCCTGATACCCAAAGTTAAATGAGGAAAAGTTTATTCAGCTTATAGTTTGCAGAGGTTTCAGTCCATAATCAGCTGGATTCAAGGCAGGTTGTCTGGGAAGAGAGGACATCACAGAGTTGAACATTTTGCTCCAACAAAATAGCAAAAGCCACACAGAAGGACAAAGCTATTTCTCTTATATTGTATGCAGGCTACTCAACATAGGATGGGTTTTGCACCCACCCTTAAACTTAGCAAAAATTATTTCAAACAAATAGTAGATTGATTTACTAATCACACAGTCTTAATCCCACATCACACAATCTCAATTTAATTACCTCTGATAAAGCTCCATGACCACATGAAGCTTTGGGGTGTTGTCTAGACACAAACCATAGCATTCTATCTTGCACATCAAACATCTCACTCTTAGAGATAGGCTACAGAGTCAGATACCTAGAAGATGCGATGGAGCTTCATTTCCTTATGCATTCGCTCTGACTTCTTTAGGGATTTTGGCCTGAATTCCAATTACTGGAGACTTATTTTTCGTTTAAAGTCTTCTATGCCTTATTGGAGTATAGAAATGACTGCATTACAGATTAGCAAGAATAGAATAGGTACAAAACTTTCCCTGCTTTCTCTCTCCTTGAGTGGGATAACTCTGAAGGCTGTTCTAACCAAGGTTCTAGAATTTCCATAGAGCACCGAGTCCTTGAGTTTCCACACATCATTGTTTGCCTTTATTGCTCCTGTCACTTCTTCATTTTCCTACTAGTGTTGATTTCCACATTAGGGAAAGAAATCCTACTTGTATTACAGCATCTTTATCGAGGCCTACATCTAACACAAACTAAGAGTCACAAGTTCATTTTTAAAAGTTAATGCTACACTAAATATAAATACATCTTTGCAATGGAGGTGATGAATTAAAAGTTTTAAGCAAGTGTGTAACTGCTTTTATCACATTCCATAGAGATTTATTAGAATATCAGTGATTGATGGAAAATACCAATTCAAAGTTAAGTCTAAAATGTTTGATATTCAGAAAGTGATATTAAGCTCAAGCACCCATGTTTTAGAGTAATAGTATCACTAAGCTTTTCTTCTGGAGGGCTAAGAATATAAGTTTACAGATCAAAAATTAGAGAAAAAGAAGGGCTACAATGATAGCCAATATTTTGGTTCTAGTCCATCAAGGTCAGTGAGGACTCAGGACAGAACAGAACCTGTGCTGTAGCATCCTATAAATCAGTGTTTTCCCAAATTTTCTGTTTGGGAAACAGAAGGAGATTAAAGAACCACAGAGGAAAGGGATTGAAGGTATATAGTGTGCCTAAGAAGAGTCACCTAGAGAGAAAACATTCTCTCAGGCTTTCACAGAGAACAAACTAGTCAAGCAATGTCCATGACTCATCCGGATGACTGATATTGGCAACAGTTCTATAAAGCACTGTACATGGTTCCAAAGTAAATCCTGAGGGGATTTGACTGACCTTGGGAGATACAAAACTATATGTTTTGTTATGCAGATCTTGCTTTAACTTGCCTTTAACAACCCAGAAGAAAAATTTAAACATGATGCATAAAATGTAAGGGTAGTTTAGTATGCTGAGTTGTAAAAGGTTCAGATCAACAGCTTCCAACATTGCTGGTTTCACCAGTAATCCATTGAAATATGGAACATTTGGTTATGTATACAATTACCTTCTCTTAGATCAAAGAGAAGAAATCTTTTCTAATAACCATTAGAAAATTTATCATGTCTACACCCTGTTCTCTGTATAACTACAACAAGGACAACAATATGCATTGTATCAATTATTGGGAATGTACTACTAATGCTTTTTGAAAATGTCATGCTGTAATTTCTTATTAAAAGTAATTAAAATCAATTAATAAGTAAATAAAGTGAAAAAAGTTAAACAAGAGGAGAGAATGTCCTAGAAATAGGGAGATTGCAGAATTGTAGTACAGACTAAAGGCTTTAATGGAAATTGTGAGAGCTGAGTCCACTATTTAATAAAGTGTTCTCTTTGGGTGTCTTCCTGGTCACACAGTCAAGACAGAAAACTGATGCCATAGCTGATGTCATAGTTGAGAGAAGAACAGAGGCATGATGTAGATGAAAGGAGTAAGGGTGGGTAGAACCTACCTGGATATTTATTTTCCCACGGTATTAGCTCTCCAAAACGTCCTATTCATCCCAGCAGGTTGAAAGAAAGCAAATAAATTTTATTGCCTGCTCATGTGACGCTGACAGCTGACCACAAGTCCATTTGGGTTCTTAGCTCCTGACCTTGAATCTGAAATGAGATGAGAAATTGTATTTAGAATAGACTCTTGAGGAAGCTTTTCCATCTTGATCTCAAGGAGATAAGGATGAGCAAGGACAAACAAATAGGACTTGCACTGTAATCATCTTTCATATACAGGTTTTGGTACAAAAGCTCTGGAACTGTCATGGGCAGTAGTAGAAGAGGGATCTTACACTCAGTCCTTCAATAATGCTAGAGTCATTCTTGGAGGAGCCACGTGCTTCCAATGTCCACTCCATAAAGTGTGCTTTAGGTTATGACCACCACTTCCCCAGGCGATGATTCTATGAGGTGATGCTTGTGGAGCACCAAATGATCCTCACTAAATACCATTAAAGGAGAATCTAAAAATAGGGAAGAAACTGACAGATTTGAAGAGAAATGGGTCATGCCTTCCCATGAATGCTTTCTGCCTTACTAGTTTTACCTAAACTAAGCACCAGGATAGAGACTCTCAACGTAGCTAATAAGCTTGAGTTTCTGGGATTATTATTTGAAGCTTCTTCCCAAACCTCAGAATGCTGTATTTAAATTTGGACTTGCTTTTTTTTTAAACAGATATTCTTCTCCAAACTGATAAGCTTCATTTTCATCTCCCTAAATACACTTCTGGCTGGGGGCAGGAAATTCTTGTGAAAGCATTTTTTTCTTTTTCTTTTTATGTATTTAATACAAGGTCTTCAGGGTCTTGCTGTATAGGTCTGGCTCATAGTATTTCTCCTGCTTTCAGTCTCCCAAGTGCTAGGATTTCAGGCATGCACCATCACACTGAGTCTCAGTCGCTGTCTCAGCAGCCGGCACAGCAGGCTGGAGATTGAACCCCAGCCACTATACTTTGCCTAAGCAGGTGTTTAGTCCGCTGAGCTACCTGGCCAGCCCTTGGGGCATCAAATTCTTATTGTGAACTTTCTTTGGTCTCACAGTTGCTGTCCAGTTGTAGCTAAAGAGTGGATCCCACTAAGATCATACTCTGAGGCCTGTGGTACTTCCTGTCTTCTCTCTCTTTCTTCCTGTTTTCACCTCGCTAGGGCCCTCCCATAACGGAATCACAGAATGGCCAAAAACAGAGAGGAACGCATTTAACTTCCTGATCTCTGAGTGGATTGAATGATTTTCCCAAGAGACAAGGTTGGCCATCCTGTTTTCCAATTTAAAGAGCCTTTTCTTCCACTACACACTCGCCCATTTTTCTCTTCTTTCTCCCTCCTTCCTTTTATCGCATATTCTCTCCTATCTTTCCTTACTTCTATTTATTTCCTAGAAATAAAGGAATTCCACCTTTTCTCTAAAAGGAAGTCACTTCATGAAAGTGGTCAACAAGGGACAAAGAGCTGTCTAAAAAAAAAAAAAAAAAAATTTTTGTAGTCCTGAGATCCAATTGTTTTCAGTGGCCTTTTATGCTCTTAGTTTATGAAAAATCAATAGTTTAATATAGAAGAAAAGTCCCCTGGCTATCTATTTAGAGCTATGTTACCTTCATTGTAGGACTCTTCCTCTGCTTGCCTGCCAAGAATTTTTAGCACAAACCATCTTCTGCAGCCGCACAGCTATCTGGATCACATCTGCCCAACGCAGGACAGTAATAGCAACACTGACAAAACCCAGATGCATTTCCAGTGCTGACGACTTTTCAGAGGCATTTCATGTATGATGGCACTCCTCTATGTAGCCAACACTCAATATGCTTCAGACTGATGATTGGACAGGCATGTGGATGAGATGGATACCAATATCTCTGTAGTAGTTTCTAAGAAGCTGTCATATGTTGGGTGTCTACTGCTGGCATTAGCTTTTGTTTTTCCCCATTCAGTATACTTGCTTAGAGAAATGACTAGTATTGCTATTTAATATATGATGAAACTGTTCAGAGACTTTCCATAAGAGCCTGAGCACTCAGGGCAAATACGATTAAGATAACACCTCTCTTCAAGCCTGAGAAATATAGTTTCTCTGCCCGGCCTTAACACTTTTGGGAATATAGGAAGACATAGCTCAGAGAAACTTCTTGATAATCTCCTGAACACCTATGCATAGGCATGACCTTGTGTCGTGATCATCCCCTAACTCAGACAGCAGAAGAGGAGGAGATTAAACAATGCCAACTTTTGAATGGGCAGCAGTAAACCCCTTCACCCCACTGTGACTCAAGATCCATGTTCTGTCTCAAGCCGAGGCCCATCAGTGAGTTCCCTCCTTAGAAATTTGAATTTGGAAAACTCAGAGAGTTGGTTATGGCTTATTCTCAGAAGTCTTTCCAACAGTTGGGCAGCAGGGTCCCTCATAGGTTGAGCTAACAGAGAAAGTAGTTTGGGAGATGAGGAGCAGGGATTGGGCATAAAACAGAGGGAAGGAGAGAGAAAGAGAAGCCTGTCAGTTTGCAGTTTCCTAAGACAGTAAGGAGATGTCCCTTTTTCAAACAATCTCCTTTTTATATTTAATTGAAAAAATTTTATCTATGTATTTGGTACAGGGTCTTACAACACAGTTTGAAGCCCTAGTAATCTTCCGGTCTCAGCCTTCCCAATGGTGGGATTATAGGCTTGTGCCACCACACTGGTCTCTCCTTACTTATGAGAGCAAAAATTAAGAAATCCAAATCCAGATCTGCAACTTCCCTAAATTCTTGGAACTAGTTTGTTTTAGGGAGCCAGGAGAATTTAAACTTTCCCAAATGAGCACAGTGTCCCTGCTGCTCAGCAAAGTGTGGCCTGCAGGCCAAACCCTGCCAGCTGATTGTTTCTGTAAATACAGTTTTATTGGAAAATAGCAACACCTTTCCCTGACATACTGTCATGGGTTACTTTCAGGCAATAATGGAACTACTGAAAAATTGCGACAATGACTAGATGAGCCATAGAATTTATTTGCAATTGGGACATTTACGGAAAATGATCACTGGTTCTGGCACCAAGCTCTAAGAATTCACAGAGCTGGGATAGGACTTGGGTTCATAATTAAGATCTCTTAAAGTTTATAGGTCTCAAATTTTCTTAGTTTGCTAAACCTAGCAAAGTAGCTTTAAGATATTTAAGATAAGGTAGAACTACAGTTTACATAGTTTACATAGTGTTATATTTTGAGGTATTAAATTAAACTACCTCTTTTTATTTTGGAGATTGCATTTATATGTGTGCTTTAAGTCAAATTGCTCTAGGCCCTTGTGGATGAAAGTGTTGGCTCCTAGCAACCTAAGTGTCATTCCCACCTTCTCTTCTCTTCAATCTATTGTTTTTAACAAATTCACTGAGGTATAATTTATGTGTTATAAAATTCACTGATTTTATAATTTTCACCTTCAAGTCTGTAATTTAATGTTTTTCAAAGTAATTCGCCAAGGTGTGCAACCATCGTTGTAATCCAGTATGCACCTAATTTTAAGGCCGATTTAGAGATCCATCTTGTAGTCTGCCCTTCTTCCTAAATAGCCTATCACCCTTGCACGACGTTGTGCTCTCTGAAGACAAGTCAGTGTCATATACTTCTTTTGTGGCTGCACTTGCTGGTCATCAGAATGAAAGATTTATACTTCACCTGCCATATCTCACCAGCCTTAAAGGAAGCAGACACCTTTATCACAACTCACAGATGAGAAATGTGTTGTGTTTCATCATTCAGCAGCTAGTGCCTGAGTAGTGTAGGTACCATGAGAGGGGCACTGGCACAGCCCCACCTAGGGAAGGTTGTGAAAGGATAATAAACAATCAGAAGGAGAAGTCTACATTCTTTAGAGTCATGGACTGGATTCCTAGCTCTGATTTCCATTGGCTCTGTGAAGTTAGAGAAGCTATTTGCTTTCATCTTCCATAAAGGGATATAGATATAACAGCAGCAGTGGTATTTTCAAAGTCAAAAAGTGCAATAAATTTACTAACAACTCCTAGTAATTGGTAGGTGATTTTCTCTGAGGGTATAAACAAAATTATTTGGTGGAATATTCAATAATCTGGCCAAGGAGAAGCAAAATGTCTTTAGCTATTGTCTGCTGCTCTAACAACATTGCCCAGACTGGGCAAATTATAAACAGTAGAGCTTACTTGGGTTGTGGTTTATAGACAAGGTGGTCCTTGGCCATGGAACTGGTCGCAAAGGAGGGTTTTGAAATTGCACCATAACATGACAACAAGCTCTCACTTGGGATGTCAGTGACTTACTCACTGCTGATTAAGTAATACCTACAGTTGTCAGGGGAGAAGTTTATTTTATTTTTTATTTTTTACAATAGTTAATATATTGCATATTGTTGTTTTCATTGTAGTTGTTCAGAGGACAAGATGCGGACATGATTTCTTGTCTAAACATCATTAGTACAAATCTTTCCATCGCACAAAGAGAAATTAACTGTATGTATAGTTCAACAGTCCATAACAATAGTGGATTATCAGCTCATTTGGCATTATTAAGGCTGTTGACTTGAGCCATTTACAACTCAGTATATTAATATAGCTTTCCTTTTCATACCTCATGGTTAGACATTTCTGTTGGATGGTTAAGACCAAGATAAAGCAAGACCTATGTTACAAAATTATATAACTTTTGTATCTGACAAGGTCAGCCAGGTTCCCTCAGGGTTTACCTTGAAATCACGCACTGCGACTTGTAGAACTTTTGTCAGTGGCGGCCATCTGGTTGAGTCACGGCCATTGCTTAACCAGTTTGCTCTCTGTAGAAGCCTGAGAGAATATTTTCTCGCTAGGTGACTCTTGTTAGGCATGCGGTACGTCACTGATCACTTTCCTCTATGGCACCATGAACATGAAATTTGGGACTCCACTGAGTTATAAACTGTTACAGTACAGGTTCTTTTATATCCTGTGTTCTTAGTGACCTTGAAGGGCTAGAGCCAAAATACTGGCTGTCCTCGTAGCCCTTTTTTTCTCTAATTATTTTGTCTGCCAACTTAAGTTGTTATTCCTCCAGAAGAGAAACTTAATGTTATTCTCTATCACGTAGGCACTTGCACTTGTCACTATCTTTCTGGGTATCAAACATCTTATACATATTGTGAAAGAAGTATTTTCCCTCTGTTGATATTCTAAACCTTAAATTCCAATAATGGGAATGTTTTCTTATTAAATTATCACTGCTATAAAAATCTCAGTTGTTAATGTCATCACCATGACAAAATGAAACTTGAATTTTGAAAGAAATATTTGAACTATATCGCTGAGTGTTCTGAATTGGCTCGAAGTCTTCAATGAAATTTGATAGAAAGTTGGAGGAAAATATTTGGATGTTGTGCAGTATATGATGCTGTCCCTCATATGAATAGATAGTGAATATATAATCTTGAGGAAAGGGATGAGAACTCAAAATTAATAAGGAAAAATCAATGGAGCATTCAGAGTTGTATAGAGATGTGTTAAAGAATTTCTCTAAACTCTGGAATCTCCTCATGCTGAGATGCAAGAGTTAGAGAAAATTTTACTTAAATTCAAGCGAAGAGAGTAACACACATCAGGCAGTGTAGGTGCCATTTATGGAGGGTATTTGTAAATGCCCTTCTGGTCACAGGATAGAGATACCATTTTCAATTGAGGGGGTCTTAGAAGCTCCACAGAAGAATAAGTTTTTACACCTGCCGTTAGATTTTATGTAGGATTGTTCCATGGCAAGGTGAGGAACAAAAGCATTTCACAAGTTTAAGTAGTAAATATTATAGAAAAACCATAACATGAACAAGTCAATATGACCAACACAAAATTCATCTTAAGTTGAGTAATAATATGGAAAAAAATCAACTTATGCTGGATTGTGCCATAAGCTGTATATGTTATTTCATCCATTATTACAGTAGTACTGTAATAGATACTATCACTATAACTTGGCATGTGAGGGAATTATGATTCAAAGAGATTAAGTTACTTTCTCAGGATAACACTGGTAGGAAATCAAGACGGATATGAGTTACCCCTAAGAGTTATTCTATATCTATGTATTCACGTTGAGATGAGGGGATAAAGATGGCAGGATGATGAGGAGAGTCTATTTACTATAAGCATTCCTGATAAGAAGACACTTGCTTAATAAAGAGAAATCGCTCTAACCTCCTCTCATCAGAGGAACTTGTGAGTAACTAAATTTCAGAGTAAATGTGAGGCATAAAATAGATGATAATGCAAGAAAAATCCTTACTCAGTGCTAGGCAGAAAGTTCTCAAAAGAGAAAAATTCCACATTGTTATTCTTTTCCTTATCTACTGTGACCTAACAATACAAGCCAATTAGTTTATTGGAAAATCAGTTAATCTTACCGTTCTGAAATGCAAAGATCCACAGTCAAAGTGAGAATGTGGGTGTGTTCCTTTCAAAGGTTCTAGGAAGAGTTTTTCTCTCCTTTGCCAAGATCCTCTCCCTTTATAGCAATTCCTAGTGTTCTGGGGACCTTTTGGCTGATGAATACATCATTTCCATCTCTACTTCTGTCTTTATTTAGGTTCTTAGTGTATAACTCTTTGGATGTTATTCTCCTCTTTGTACCTGTCAAAATCACAGTGTTTGTCGTTGCTTTAGGCCTCATTTTACTCCATTAAGATTTTATAATAACTTCACTGCAACTATTAAAACCTTATTTCACCATCAAGTTAATCTCAGAATCCTGAGATTCTGACTGGGTAGGAAATTGGGGTAAACTTTTCCTCCTCACTACCATCATGATTGTATGTGACAAAATAGAAATTGCTTGATGAATTCTGGCAAAGCATAAGCACTTAGAAGTCATCCTTTAACCATAACATAATAATACAAACAATAATGATGACAGCAAAGATAAGTATACATAAAATATCTAGTAGTAACATATTGTAGCATTGTTCATTTTGTTTTTCTCCAAATCACCTATCCAATAGGTATAAGTACAGTAATATGCTCAATAAATATTGGTTGAGTAAAATGTGCAGCTTCTTCGAAATGGTCACACCATTTATCTCCAAGAAATTGACATGAGATGTAGCACGGAGCAGCCAGTGGGGCTGTCACCTGTGAGTGGGAGGTATGAGTGGATGATAGGCTGGCTCCCTGCCTAAGGCGCTGATGGCCACCTCTAATGAGACACCATGAGAAATGAGCTCAGTCTAAGGAGCTGTAGTTTAATCTTTCACAAGCCCACAGGGTCCCAGTATAATAACACCAAATGTTTTCAGATTCCTTTCTGGAAAATCACAAGCTGTTTTCTTTCCCCCCTTTTTTTCTTCTTTTTGTTTAATGGTGTAGGAAGTGCCCACATGATTCTCTTTACCCCTCATCCTAATCTCCAATACAGACATAGAAAGAAATGGAATAACTTGAATTCCAAGCCTAACACTGTATGCAGAATTCAAATGGTAATGAACTAAATTTTTCTTTGTTTGATCCGTGATATACCACAACAGTTGGCTGTCTTGAGTAATAGTATAAGGTCTGAAGATAACTTCATAACCTGGAGTAATGCAAACATCTTACCCCATCACTCAGTCTTGCCCTACCGATGCAAACATTTTATTCAAGCTGACAATAGCCCGCATAGATGTGGATTTCTTGTTCCCAGTTAATCAAGAGATAGGCTTAGGAAATATGAAATTGACTTAAATGCTAACAACTATGGGTAACATGAACTTCAATTATTATTTTCACATGTATTTTTTCCCAACAGGAACAACAAACATGAGGTAGGCTAACATACATGTTCATTCATTTAGATATTTCTCATTTATCTATGCATTTATTTATTCTTAAACCTATTGTTTAGCTTTCCCATTACTTGGGCCTGTACTTTAAAGGATGGTAAGTTTCATTTGGCTTTATGCTCTCAGAGGATTCAGTCCATAGTCAACTGGTTCCAATGTACGAACATAGTGGTAGTAAAATATGCTTAGTTCTTCATAGATGCAAAACAGGACCAAAGAGCATAGGGTCAGAGATCAGATAAAGTACTCAACATCGCACTTCTGTAGTGCACCCAGACACACCCAGAATTCTGCTTTCCTAATTTCCTCATCTCCCAAACCTGTTGACTGTTAAGTATAACTGTCACAATCAAACCCTTATCAATTTGACAACCAAATGTATGACTTCAAACCATTCTTACTCTCGAAATAAATGTAATAACAAGTTAATAATTCTTCTTAACATGATAAAATAATCCTACCTACAATAAAAATACAGTGATAAAACCCTTGTCGGAAGCCTCAACATCTTCAACATTTCTCAAAGGTCCAATCAAAAGTCTTCTCTGAGATTCACAGTAAACAGTTAGCTGCAACCTAAGCCAAATTTTAAAAGTGAACCATTTTATGCACTTCCAATACTAATGCTATAGGATAAACATTCCCATTTCAAAAAGAGATGAAATTGAGAATAGATTACAAAAATAGGATCAAAGCAAAACCAAAAGCTAGTAGCATGAGCATTAAGTCCTGTAGATCCATGCCCTGCCTCTCTTACTGAGTGGTAAGATGTGCATTTCAGGGGCTTTGGGTGATGCCACCCCTATGCTGTTGCTGGTGGTAACCCATGTAGTCCTTTGATTGGTGAGGGCTCTGCTCATTTCTGAACATTTCCCACAGGTATTCCAGATTCTTGGCATCTCCAACTTTCTGGCATCTCCACTCAACTTCTGCCTTCATTACCATAGAGTCACACAGCCTCCTCTGTGGGCCTCTCTGATTGGTTTCTCAGATCTCCTTTGAATCTGAGTAGCAGTTTCACTGAGTTCAAAATGTTGAATTCTTTGTACCTAAAACCGAGCGTCATATTCACAATCTTCCAGAAGTGTAAGGAGGAGCCAACTCCATGCGGACCATGAATTCAGCAGTTTCTGGATGACTGGTATTAGTGAGTTGCTGCCTAGTGGATCAGTTTCCAAAAAGTCACTTTTGGGCAGTAATCACAAAGGCTTTCTTCTCTAATGAAATACTTAAACATTTTACAATTTTATTCTGGCTATGATTGGGCTTTTGCTGATTTGTGAAATCTCAAAGCAACGTTCATTTCTTTTTTGTGTGTGTATGCAAAGAAATTGTTTTCTTCTTGATGGAGCTAATCTCTTCAGCAACCATGAATGCTTTGGTCCTAACTTTGCAAGTGGTTTCTTTCATGGGCACAATTTAAGCTTTTTAAAATTTTTGGATCCTCTTTTTGTCTCCTCTTTTTAATGGAGCTAATCTCTTCAGCAACCATGAATATTTTGGTCCTAATTTTGCAAGTGATTTCTTTTATGGGCAAAATGTAAGTTTTAAAAAATTTTTGGATCCTCTTTTTGTCTCCTCTTTTCACCACAAAGCTAGATAAATGTAAGCACCAGTACTCATGACACAGGACATCCTGGGCTTCCCTGAAGTTTCCTCCCCCATGCCAGCCTTGCAATCAGCTGATGACACCTCAAAACCTGTAGAAACTATGAAACAAAATAAATTACTACAGGGCCCAGGATATAGCTCAGTGGCATAAACACCTCCTGGCAAGTACAAGTTTCAGAGTTCCATCCCCAGTACCAAAAAAAGAAAAAATCTAGTGTTAAATTTGCAGGGTCAGCCAATGTATCTCAGAGACAATGAAAAGCACTAAAACCAATTTTGGTTGTAAAGAAATAGAGTTATAGAGTTGTTATAGGACTATTTGATTTAGAGGCTTTTGGAACTGATCAGTGGGGAGAGTTTGGACATGTTTGCAAGTACCACTTAGAGAAGCCATGGAATGCTGCTATAAGCCACACTCAATGGGAAATACTTGTCAGAGTCCAAAATACAAGAATGCTCATAACTTTCAAAGCAGTAAGTCCAGACTCATGAAGTTTCATTTAGAAAACGAACTTCATTGGCAGTTATATTCAAGACCATGTGTCTTATACTTTGTCAGAAAATTTTTCTCCTTTTTTCTCATCTTCAGAAAATTTCCTTGGCACAAAGATTAAGGAAGGCAGAGTATTTAATCTCTGCAGAAACTTTTAAGGAAGCCCAATGTTGAGACTGTAGCATGAATTGCTGATTACTTTGAGAAAGATCTACTATTAAAATCAAGAGCAAAATTAGGGGCTGGGGAGATAGCTCTGTGGTAAAAATGCCTGTCTGGGAAGTGCAAGATCATGAGATTGAAACATGGTCCCAAACAAAACAACACAACACAAAACAAAACAAAACATATTATGCAAAAAGTTGCAAAGTGTTTGTAGTTTTCACAGAATAAAGTACTTACACAGTTCAGGACATAAAGATTATATTTGATGGAAAGATTACCCTTTTAAAAGCCAAGTGTTTTGCATTATAACAGTAGAAAAGATATCTTCAGAAGGCCAGAGAGATAGCTCAGTGGATTAAGTGCCTGCGTTAGCAAGCAAAGGGACCAAGGTTTGGTCCCCAGTCCTGCATGCTGTGCTGAATGCATCCCAGGGTGCACTGAGCCAGGACCAAGTCCAGGAGTGGTGGCACACACTTGTAATCCCAGCACTGGGAAGGCTGAAAACAGGAGGATCACTACAAATCTGAACTGCATAGTGAGAACCTGTACCAAATATACAAAATGAGAGAGAGACAGAGAGAGAGAGACAGAGAGAGAGAGAGAGAGAGAGAGAGAGAGAGAGGAGAGACTTCTTTCAGGGCATCTCAGGAATCCCAAGACTCTACCCTTACCAGATTCAAAGCAGAAAAGCAGGAAGCCTAAACACCTTTGAAAGTATTTGCTTTGAGAATAAGCACCAGTGTCCTGCTTCTGAAGGGATACCTGGGAAACTTGTTCCCCATGATTCAGTTCACAGCATTCCATTGTCTAAGCACTTAGTAGCCACCATAGCCATGGTGTAAGCTAATGCTTGAGATAGGGACAGACCTTGGACTTATCTATTTTGGACTTTACAACCATTCAGAATGTAAGCATCGTGGTATCTGGAAAGCTCCCACCTTGATATCATAACAAAGTATGAGAGGGCAGAAAGTGGACTCCTTCTATGACAGTGTATGAAGCTTAGAACATCAAACTAAAAGTGTAGTGGAGGTCTCAGAAAGCTGAATATCCCGGAAACATGCAATATTTGCTAAGGAAAGTCTAGAAAGAGAGAAGCCACCCAAGAGAAAGCCCTGGAGGGACGCAAGTGTCTACGCCATAGGAGCAAAGCCATGAAAGCAGTTTGGAGCACGTATGTCACCAAAACTTGGCCCCGGTGCTAAACATGGGGCTACAGGGCTTGGAGTTGTTCCTGCCGAGTTTGGTTTGCTTTTGTCCCTTCTCACTTTATCCTTCTTTGTATCGATTTTAGAATGGGCATCGTTATCCTGTGCCATTTTATGTGGACAGTGTTTAACCCTCTTTTTGATTTTCATAGGACCTCACTGCTAAGAGTTTGCCTGAGTCTCAGAGGAGATTCTGGGTTGAGTTCTTCAGCAGTGCTGCGACTGTTAAGATGTTGATGACTCTTAGAGATGGATCAACTGTATTTTGAATAAAGTTATGAGAGGCAGGGTTGCATTGTTGTGTTTTGGATAGGGAGCTGGATCTGGAATGGCCCAAAAAAGCCACAGAGGGGATTCTATATAGTAAGCTATCTCACATGCTCTATCTGCCCTAATTCCAGTTGATGGCTAATTATGACCTCTAAAAGACTTGAGATAGAATAAACCTCTCCTGTTAGGTTTTGGTCATTGGTACTGTGTCACAGCAATGAGGAAAGTGATTAGGACACAAGTTTTTTTTATGAGGATGTCAGACAGAATCATTAAGAAGTCAAATTATAAAAATGATAGAGATACCATGGAGAAAATTTTAAATCTTCCATAGTTTTGGTGGAAATGTAAGCCCACAATAGAAACCAACTTGGAGATTTCGCAAAAAACTAAAACTAGAAATTTCACTTCTAGAAGATATCTAGGTATTGCCCTTCTAAATATCTTCTTGAAAGATATCAGTCACAGCAATGTGTGCATACTCATGTTTATAGTAGCACAACTCATAATAGCTTAGAAGTGCCCTCTATATCTATCAGCAGATTAATGGATAAAAACAATGTGGCATTTACACACAATGGAGCAACGCTTGCCCACATGAGAGGTAAATTTGGGTCATTTGTAGGAAACTGGACATATTTGCAATGAAATGTGAAATAAGACACACAATCTTAAATGTCACGTGGTTTCTTTTACAGGAGAAACACAAAATATAAATAAAGAATAAGATGAAATGAGGACACAGAAAATAAAATGTTTTCAAATGGTAAGACTAAGAGATGAAGGAGGAGCGAGGGAAGAAGAAAGAGGAATTTTAAAAAGGAATTAAGGTGCATTTTTTGCATATATCAACTCCCCATGAAAAACATAATCATGGTCCAGCGAGATGGTTCAGCAATCCAAAGCATTTGCTTAGGAAAGCTTAGGCAACCGCAGAGACTGTGGTTTGATCCCTGGCACCACATGCTGCACCAGCCCTCACACCCGGGGCAGGCTGAGCCAGCCATAAAAATAAATAAATAAATAAATAAATAAATAAATAAATAAATAAGAAAAAAATCATTATGTGCTACAGACACATACTTATAAAAAATGTACAAATCTATCTATCTATCTATCTATCTATCTATCTATATATATATATATATGCTACGGACACATACTTATAAAAAATGTACAAATATATATATATATACATATATATATATATATATATATATATATATATATATATATATATATATATATCAGAGGCAAAGAGCAGACATCTCCTGGTCCTCAACAAGGCCATCTTGCCTTCTCCTTTCTGTGTCTTTCTGCAATTGTTCTTTTAGTACAGGGCCTACAGGGTCTCACTACACAGATCAGACTGATAGTGATCCTCCTCTCTTCAGCCTCCCAAGCGCTGGGATTATAGGCACACACCACCTTGTCCAGTCTCATTTGCCATCTCAGCACACCCTGCAGTTAGGGCTGACATGACCTGTAGAGGATCCAACCCTGGTCTCTGTGCTGGCCCAAGCAGGTGTTTTAGTCTACTGAGCTATCTGGTCAGCCCCTGCAGTTGTTCTGACTAATCAGGAAGCATGGCCAAACCTCCTTAGGTGGTGGAACAGGAACCAGGATGTGGGTGGGCTGACCGAATCAGCCGTGTTGAAGAGGCAGCAGTGGTGGTCAGAGTACCACTGATTTAATACTTGCTTTTTCATATTTGGAAGTTAAGGAGCCCAGACTCAGATGTGCAGAAATAGTTACTGAAGACACTTGACAGTGTGGGAGTGAGTGATCCTCATTGGTCAGCAGACCTACAGCTGATGAGGATCAGTGTATTAGGGCACTAAATCTCAGGAACTTCAGAGATCGTGAAGACCTTTCCTTCCCTGTGTACTTTGTCTAGCATCGGTTCTCCTCGTCATTCAGCAAGAGGTTAAAAGTGTAGACTCAGGCCTCATCCCACCTACATTTGAATTCTGCCACCTCCAATTTCCTGGTGTGTGCTCTTGGAAAATTTCTTACCATCTCTGTGCCTTGTGATTCTCTGCGAAGAAATTCTAGTGACAATTCAAGCTGTTTAGATCATTCAGTGAGTGGATGCTTATAATACCCTTAAATAGCATCAGGTCCCTAATAAGCAACAAAGATGCATAAATGTCATGTAAAGTAGGCAGAGAAAAATGATACTATTTATACTAATACCAGTAATAGCAGTAACTCCTTGAAGTGTATTAGGGCACACTAGCATGGTCAGGGGCTAGAGAAGTGAACTTATGAACAGAAACTTGATTAATCCTGATTCCATGTTTCTCAAGTTAAAAGAATTCCCCCACTTTGTACCTGTGAGCAATGAGGACAAAGCTCTGGCTGACTCATTTGTTTTAAAAATACAATGACTGGGGAATGTGGAGTTTACAAAAGACAGTTGTGTACAATTGTCACTGAAAAAGACATAGCAACACTATTGTGTGTCTTTAGTCCAGGTTGAGGAAAGTGAAACCTAGAACCAAGCAAACCAGCAACATTTACTGGAAGAATTTAGAAGAGAGACAATCGCAGAGGAGTAAAACCTCTGCTGGCCTGATAGACTTGGGAAGGCTTCTTAGTGATGTCACATCCAACCCGTGGCTTACCCAACATCCTGGACAGGCCCAAAAAGCCAGTGGTGGAAATCAGAGGATAGAGAACAGTGTGAACCAGGTTCACTGTGGTTGGCACAGACTGTAACTACTACAAAAGTTGAAGGTAGCCCTCCTCAGTTCTGCAAGGACCTCATGGAGCAACCTGGGTCAGCCGTATAAATCTCCCCAAACCTCAGTATCCTCACTTGTAAAATGAAGGATCTTTTTATTTTTTTCGGTGCTGCATTCCTTTTGCTTCTGAAGCCTGATGTAAGTAAGCCTCTGCAGGATATTTTCAAGAAGAAATGCACATTTATTTGACCTTGGTCTATGCTGTAACTTTGGAAAACTGAAGACTATAACCTGAGTTCAGACAGACACCTATCTGAGAGAATATATAAAGACAGAAGGGGTGGGGGGAGATTGACATGCATGCATACATGCATGTATGCATGCACGTGCACACACGCACACGCAAACACATGCACACACATACAGAAAAACGGGGGGAGCAGGAGAGAGAGACACTAGATGTACATAGTGTACACCAAGGGCATTTTTCTCTTTGCCTCCTTTGTTTCTGAAATCCATTTCTTTCAAGCACTTTTCAGAGATGCAATGCAGAGTCAGAGAGAGAGAGAGAGAGAGAGAGAGAGAAGCCCAAACAAATGGCCAGAGAGATTAGAAAAACAACTATGTTATTTTTAAGGTTAATGCGAGCAGACAAAATAAAGTGTTCTTCTGGAAAATTAGGTTACCAGTGAGGAAACTGGGGGAAATGCGTGTTAATGAAATGAGGAGGTGAGCTGTAAAGGAACCCAGCTTGAAGAGGCATGGGGGTGTGGGGGAGAGGCTGAATGGGAGTCATGAGGTTCCACTCAGCCATACCTCTCCAGTCTGCCTGAGGTTGGAACTGTTCCTGGAATGTCCTCCCTTTGCTGAATTCCCTTCCAGACAGATAATTCGAAAGCCCAGACAAGCTCCCTCCTGCCTCCAGCGTGTAGTCCAATTGTAGCTGGGCACCAACAGTGCTCAGCACTCTGGAGTCTACCTGTGTCATCTCCAGTGCTTTCTTTGGAGGCAAGTTGGGTGCTCATCGCCAACTAAACAACGCACTTATTTTGCGACGACCTTTCACCCTTTAGTGCTTCCGAAGTTCCACCTTGGGACTCCTAGTCCCAGTTGCCTGCTTGGGCGCTTGTGTGGTAAATGTATCCTTTACAAACATGTTTAATTATAATCCCTGGCATCTGTGAGTGCAATTATATTTAGCAACTGGGTCTTCACAAATGAGGATCCACTGGTTTAGTGTAGACTCCAATCAAATAACTGTTTCTTGTAAAGGAGAGAAAATCAGAAAAACACCAATAGGGAAGAAAGCGGTGAGATTACGCAAGGTACAGATTATGAGAGTGACACATCTACGAACTGAAGAACACCGTGAGTCACTGGTAGCAAGCAGAAAGTAGAAAAGGATCTCCATATGGCATTTGAAAGGAGGAAGCCAGGCCAGCACCCGGATTCAGCCATGAAACCTGAAGAACTATGGCAGAGTGTAATTCCTACTGTTTCAACCAACCTGGACTGTGGTACTCTGTATTAGTAGGTACTAAGAAATTCATATATTCACTTTTCTACATTACTTTCCCAATAGACAACTTTCATTTTTGTCTGCTTGAGATCTCTACCCATCCTAGGAATGACAACTCCACATTTTCCTTTGGAAAACCAATCTTATCCTCCTTTAACCAAAGGGCAGGTTCCTCCTGCTTAGTGTGGCATTTGGATACTGTGGAGATCTGAATTGTGAAAACAGAGTGGTACCCAGTGGCTAAATGGCTGGAGCCAGGTTCCCTCTTGAGCTTCGTTCTGAAGAGCTGCCTGTTGATTCCTACTCCATAGCTCCCAAGAGCAGTTCGTTCCTGCTTTCCCAAGACCAGTCATCACCCTGAAATCATTCCAGCAATTTTTGGTGGTTAATTTTATGCTATCTTCTTAATTCAGCTAACATTGATTTCTCTTTTTTACTAACTGAAGGATCCCCAGTACCAAACAGACCCTAGCTCAGCTTGTCTCTCCTCTAAGAAGTCTTTCCAGAATCAGAGATGTAGGTGGTTCTTCTGTGGCCCCAGTATCTGCATGTACACTTCCCCTCTTGACACTTCGTCGTCTGTGACTGATTCTGTAGACCAGTTCCCCACCTTCCACATGCAGAGAGAAGATTAGGCTTCTCTGTGCCTTAGTAATGCCTGTATGATGCGAGAAACTCAATTATCCAGTTTCAAGTGACCAAAAGCAAGGCACCTTTCCAGATTTTTCTATTTTCTTGTGGATACATTATGTGCTAAGATATGTTAAAGACTAGAGTATTTAAGCTATCTCCCAGCATAGCTCCTATATGATATTTTCTCAAGCTTAGTTGACAACGTCAGTGGCATACACCAAAGTCATGGGTAAGTTGAAGGAAGTAAGGTCCTGGCTGCAAATGTTAAACATGTATCTGTTGTCATGGTCAGAGAGGTACAAGTGCACTCCCTGAAGGTGAATACTTCCTAAAACTCGGTGTTTTAATTCAGGCAAAAATTTCTTCTCATTTTAATTAACTAAACAGCCCAGTGTTTTCACATGAAACCTTCAGCTCTTTAGCTTAATGACCCACACACTGGCAGCATGATTCTATTTTCTTATAGAGAGGGCAAATATGTTATAAGGCATGATGAGTGTAGTGAAATGACCCTGGACAGGAGGCAGAAAAATGGGTCACATTTCTGTGTTTTCATTTGATAGTCATGTCACATCAAGGCACCCATTCCAATTACGTGTCAAGTCCATCATCTTTAAAATAGGAGTGATGCTAATAAGGCCCATGATTATGATACAAAGAAAGTGGTACGACAATGTGGCACCCATCGTCAGCATGACATAAATGTTAACCATTCTTGTAGTTATCTGACTGGCTGACTCTTCTGCACTAATCTCTTTCTGTCTTTGTGAAATGAGGGGTAGGCTGATAACAGCCACGTACATAACTTACAATTCTGACAATCTTCAAAATTAAGAAAATACGAGAGAAGAACATGTATGGAGTATTGTATCTGTGTCAACAAGAATAGTAATTCTATAACATGAGAACCTGAGTTCAGATATTCGCCGAGATTCCAATATTAACCCTGTCTCCTTACTTGCCTTATGGTTTTGAGTTGAGCTAACTTTCCAAAACTCACTTAAGTTATCTTTAAATTAGAGATGCTAATAGTTCCTATCAGATAGGGTTTTGTTAAAGTTAAGTGGAATTATACACATAAGCACTTTGCATAAATTCTGATACACCTCAAGTGATCAATGTTATTGTAATCAATGTGATTGTTATTATCATGGCTGCTAAGGTTTCTGTGAGAGCGAGGGTTAAAACCGCAATTGCCGGGGGCTTTAAGAGGTGATTTATGGAAGTCAATGGCTCTCTTCAGCAGGCACAGGGAAGAATATCAATCCGCAAAAGTAAGCTGTAAGTGAAAATTGAAACTGTCAAATGGTGCAGGCTCCTGCTCAGTCTCTGGCAGTATTTTTCTCCCTTCTTTTAATTAAAAGTTTTTGTCTTCTGATGTAGCAGAGGAATAAATCACTCCTGACCTCAGAACACTCAGGCCCTGCCTACAGCCAAGGCTTTGTCTTCTGGGCCTCAGTGCTTTCCTTATGGGAAATCCAGCATTGAAATCTGAGATCTGTTCCCCATCTGCTCTGCAAGCACTTGATCCAGGGCAAAAGCCACAATGGCTTTACATTTCTTATTAAAAAAAAATGTTCTATTTTGGAAATTTAAAAGCATACAGAAAAAAGACAAGAAACACTTACTGCTCATCATCTAAAATGGACAGCTGTTGGGCCAGTGAGATGGCTCAGCAGTCTAAAGCACCTGCTTAGGCAAGCTTAGGCAACCACAGGGACAGCGGCTCCATCCTCGACACCACATGCTACACCAGCCCCACCCTCAGGTCAGACTGAGCAGGCCATAATATAAATAATAATAGTAATAATAATAATAATAATAATAATAATAATAATAAAATAAACAACTGTTAACAGGGTTGTGGTTTAGAATTGAAGATATTGCAGAGAAGATATTGACCCCTCCAACCCCTCTGAGTTTAAAATTTCACCTGGTGACTTCCTGGTTGGAAGCTTTGGCAAACTATTCTGAAAAAAGTCATGCTTCTAAAAATAAAACAGAGGTACTAACATCTGCTCTTAGAAATAAATTAGCAGAAAGATTTCTCATGTCAGCAGCTCCTGGATGATTGTCGAACCCCTCCCCTTTCCCTGCCTCTTTCTGCCCTATGGTGCTTTGCTCTCTGGAGGCATCTGCCATTCCCAACTTGAACAACAATGATTTTCCACTTAAGGACACAGTGTGGGTCCATGATTAAAAACACAGAGCCTATAATCATATTTCCTAGATATTTTTTTATAAAAGGAGATAAACAAAGACAAATAAAAAGAGGAAAGACAAAAACAAAGCAAAATAGAATAACAAAAATGGTACAGAATTTCAAAGCCAGAACAGAAAATTAACGATGGTTGTACTCCTGTTGGTTTTTCAAAAGTAGCAATTAGGGTTTAAAATTGTTCCTTTGACCAACTCCACATGCTAATGTCTGTAACATGAGCAGCTTCACTGAGAACAGCAACGTGCAATATCACAACCACAGCTGAATGCCTTTCATCTTGTTCTTTTAAATGTGCATTGTCCTTAAAAGCTCATCTGTTACTTTCGTACTTTCTTCAAAATAAATTTTAATAAATAATAAAAAACCTAAGGTCTAGTGAAAGCAACAATGTCTAAGTGCTTGGTCAGTCTTGCACACCTATATCTGGTGATCAGAACATGTTGCCTGGATTTGGGACACACTTCCAACATTTGCTTTGTTGCTTGGATTAAGTACATTCGCCTCTCTGTTTAGATGAACTGTGGTGACATTTTTTTAAAAATCCCACAATTTAATAGTTGGAACAGCAGTTTTTAACTTTTTTTTTCTTGTTTCAGAACTTTTTTTCTTTGTTTATTTATTTTTATGGCCGGCTCAGCCTGCTCTGAGGGCAGGGCTGGCGCAGCATGTGATGCCGGGGATTGAACCGCAGTCCCTGCAGCTGCCCAAGCTTTCCTAAGCAGGTGCTTTAGACCACTGAGCCATACTGCCAGGGCCCCAACAGCAGTTTTTTTTTTTTTTAATTTTAGCTGTATTATTATATGTATGCATTCCATAATGATCTTCAACGTCATGGAGAGTGAATATATGTAGGTCACCCATCTTAATTCAGTTTTTTCACCCTCCCCATTTAATTTTGCCTCAAATTATATGAGTCAAACATTTATGGAATCAACTGCATAGTATGCCGTGAATCCATGAGGTGTCGTGTGAGGTAGTATGTTCATTGACATGACCGGCTCTCAGATATCCTATTTGTTCCTATGCCTGTCCCTCACACTGCCTCATGGTCCCTATGTCGATGGAGTGTCTTATATCCCAGGACCTCTCCTCCTAGTTTGGACTTCTCAAAGTATGACATCTTCTGGGTTATTGGACATTTTGTGCAGCTTCACAAGCATTCCTTAGAGAAAGTGTTCAAAGAAAGGGTTCTGCAGACGTAGCTTCAACATTTCCAGAGTACTACTTCTGTAGCACTTACCTGGCTGGATAAGACATGATGAGGACCTAGGTCCAAGGAAAGGGGAATCAGAGTACATCTCTTACCGAGTATGGAGGAGGTAGCAAAGTGATGTCGCAGTTACAGTGATAACAGCTTATAATTAACTCATTTATTTAAAGGAAAAAAAAAACAATAAGAAAAAGAAACAGATGAATCAATCATTATGCCAAGCAATTGACTGGGATAGTTCCTTGGGTAACAGTTACTTTTACCTTATATAGGAAACTTCAACTTTAGTTTGTGTTAACTGCTGCTTTCCACTGGTACACATTTGTCGTCTCCAGCATGCACTCAGCACAGGCATTCAGACATCACTGTTTCAGTAACAAAGGACTCTTGAAGCTTGATCAGAGGAACGGCATGAAACACACGCCTCTTCAGGAATATTGCATGGTCTTGAGGAAGTCACTGTGCTCTGCTCATGTTTAAGACTGTGTAACACACTGACAAGACTTCGGCTTTTACATGGATGAACTACAGTCCTTGGGTGGAAAATCATAGCCATAAAAGAAACCGTAAAAGTCTCCACTTGTTTTTACATAAATAGCAACAGGCTATGCAGGTTCCTAGGGGAGAATATCTGACAACTTGATCATTATTACTTAGAAGCCTTATCTGTTTATATCACCAGGAGCCTAGCGTAGCATTCCAAATGAAGGGTATCTATCTTATTGCCTTGTGTGTACCAGTTTCTTCCTTCTGTTTCTTTGGTTCAAGTCACTGGTCATCAATCACCTTTTCTTTTCTTTTCTTTTCTTTTCTTTTCTTTTCTTTTCTTTTCTTTTCTTTTCTTTTCTTTTCTTTTCTTCTCTTCTCTTCTCTTCTCTTTTCTTTCTTTCTTTCTTTCTTTCTTTCTTTCTTTCTTTCTTTCTTTTTTGTCTCTTTGAGGCAGGGTCTCACTATGCAGTTCAGGCTGGCCTTGAGCTCACTTTTATAACCCAGGCTGATCTCCAACTCACACTGATCCTCTTGCCTCAGCCTCCCGAGGGCTGAGATTACAGGCATGTGCCATCACACTCAGCCATCATTTTGGGGGTAGCTATTGAGTATTCCAAGTGCCTTATGGCTAGAGAAGGCCTTTTTGTGAACTTTGATTTTTCTTTTTACTCAGATTAGTGCCAAACAGTTTCAGGTTCTCTGCAAAGTAAATTCCCTGCAGAGAAACCTAATGAAAACCACATAGCATGATGAAATTAATTCAAAATAGAACAAGATGGGTAAATTTTCTCACTTCTTCATAGTAGTCTTACTCTAGTCTTTTCCTAAACTTTTTTTTTTTTTACTATGATACTGTAGTTGATAAAGTTGGATTTTTAGACCCCATTCGGAGCATTATAATAGAATATTGCCTTAATAACAATAGTCATACTAACAATTAAAAAAGCAACAAAACTAATAATACCAACAATTGTATGAATAGTCGCATATAGCTTCAAAGTGTGTTCGTTACATGCTAGACTTGTGTTAAGGTCTGTATATATGATAATCCCAATTATTATGGTAATCTTGAGCAGTAGATTATGTTTATATCCTTGCTACAGATAAACCTCAAGGAGGCTAAAGAGTAAATAAAATTTTAAAGGTGCAGAAGACATAGTAAAATGGAAAGAAACTACCCAAAAGGAAAGCAAAGTTGGGATGAGGAAAAAGAGAAAAGAAAGAAAAGAAGACATGGAAAAACTACATATGTATATACATGGGAGAGCTAGGACGATTGTACTAGTAATTTCTATTGGTTTTTTGAAGGGAGCAGTTAATGCTTCAATTTTTTAGTTTGAATTACTTTACATTCTTATATCTGGTAATCTGAGCAGCTACTTAAAGATAGCAATGTGCAATATTACAACATTGTTGAGTTCCTATCGTCTTGGGTTTTTGAAAAAGTTCTATATGTTTTATTCTCCTCAAAATAAAAATAGCAGCAAACAAATAGTGAAGTTGAAATTCATATATGATTCTTTCTGACTTAGTTTCCCTAGTGAGTGGGAATATTCCTATTACCCTTCCCTGGAAGGTTTCTGGGATGTATTGAGTTTGACCTGAGATTTGTCTCTTTGAAAGATCTGCGGTCTAGACTAGTTTACTTTACCGAGTTCTGTCCAGGGTCCTGACATGTTGGTGGATGAAAAATGATAGAAATATATTAAGCAATCAAAATGTAAACGTTTCCACTTAAAAAGCAAGTTGTGGAACACATAGGGGACATGAGAGCCATCACATTGGAATTCAGTGGCAAGGGCAAGAGATCCAGGGGATGGTAATAAGTTGAAGACCAAGGGGATGTCTGAAGAATAGTGATTTAATTAAAGATAGTGGGTATGGCTTCATGCCCTTCTCTGCTACTGACACAGGCAAGTGGCCAGGGCTCTGGAGGGTGAGTGACAATCAATGTCATTTACTGAGGCTCCAGGGGACATTTGCAAAGATTTCCTGTTCAAATTTTTTTCTGCCTAAAATCGTAGACTCTACTCATGGGTTTATTATGCCACAAATGTCAGGTAGGAAATGTGAGAAGTGTAGAGAGATAGGTGTAAGAGTGCTGGGGAGCTGAAAAGTCCGGGAACACATGTGCTTTTGGAGTAGGCTGCTGCCAATTACCTTTGGCTCGTGGGTGCGTGTGTGTATCTTTGTGAAGTCACCAGACTTAAAAAAAAAAATGGAAAAAGACAAAGACATTTGTAAAAGTCCTCTGGTCAGGACATCTCAATATCTGTTGGCCAAAGCAAGCCATGTTGTTTCTTTGAACAATATGGAATTTATTCACATGTCATTTCTTTCAAGAACACTTTTATACGGGCTTGCTAGGGCTGCATTAACAAAATGCTACCAACTGGGTGGCTTGAAAGAACAGAAACTGATTTCTTGCAGTTTTGAACATGCAGAATCAAGTTAGAGACAAATCACTCCTGACTGCTTCCGAGGTTTTGGTGGTTTCCAGGTGATCTTTGACACGCTATGGCTTGTAGATTCAGTGCTCTAGTATGTTTCCATGGTACCTGGTGTTCCCCCCTTCTATGTATGTCTAGAGTCTCTTCTATGTTTTGTAAGGATGTATGTCAAAAAGGATCCACCTACGAGCCCTGCTTCTTCCTTTTATAACATTTACAGGTACCTTGTTTCTGAATTCTGTCACAAGAACTGCTAGTTAGGATTTCAGCACACCTTTGCAGGTGATACAGTTTTAACTATAACACTTTTTTCCTCATTTCCTTTTCCATCTTCAGCCTAGCTGATCTATACTCGTGATCATAGATTGCTTGTTGGGATTACTAGTGCATTGTGTTTCTCCCCACCCCCCACGACCCCACCACCAGACTCTGAACTCAGGAGACAGGAGTTATATCTGCTTGAATTGGCCACTATATCTCAAGCCCTTGGGGCAGAATGCTTGGTAACTATCTAGTAAACATTTGTGAAATGAGTGAATGCCAAGCCTGTGTTATCTGGATGTTGTCTGTTTTATTCTCCTTACTTGCCAATGTTCTTTGAGCTGTACCTGTCCTCCTCGTCCTGTCATCCACCCTTCTAGCTTAGAGTTTTCACAGTCTACTTCACTCAGGTTGTAATGTTATTTCTACACTCTCTTCTTGTTCAGCAGTTTTTGCTTATCCTTTAGATCTTACTGAGAGCACTCTTTCAAAGAGATTAGCTCAAGCCTTTTGGCCTACTAAATTAGATCATTCTCAAATAGTTTAGCAATAGGTTTTCTTATCAAAACTTGTTGCAAGGGGCTGGAGACATAGCTCAGTAGAATAAGTGCTTGGCTGGCAACTGCAAGGACCTGAGTTTGATTCCGGGTTCCACAGGGGAAAAAAAAAAAAGAAAAGAGGAGATCCCATAAGGGGCTGGTGAGATGGCTCAGTGGTCTAAAGCACCTCTTTAAGCAAGCTTATACAACTGCAGGGACCACAATTGGATGTCAGCATCACATGCTGTGCCGGCCCCACCCTCAGGGCAGGCTGAGCCAGCTATAAAAAAAAATGTTACAGTCTATATTTTTAAGGTTTACAGTTGTATATTTTTATTTTTGTTTAGCATTTGTGACATCATTACATTATATATTATAGGAGCAAAGGCACTCTTTCTGATCTCCTGGAACTGCATGGCTAAGCCAAAACTTTGTTACCCAGTAAGTATTTATGGCTACTTGTAGTATACCTTGAAAAAACTTGAATTCATTTATTTATTTGGTCCAGGGTCTTGCTGTGCAGTTCAGACTCTCAGTGATCCTCCTGTGTCAGGAGGCCCAGCACTAGGATTACAGGCATGCGCCACCACACCCAGTTTCTGTGGCAGGCAGCACAGGCCTGGAATGGTGCATAATGGCATGGCGTGTGGAATGGGAGTTCAAACCTGGGTTCTTGCCCTTGCCAGGAAGGCGCTTAGACCGCCAGGCTATCTCCCACGCCCTGTGGGATGCTTTTGTTGAAAAGTTCTCTAAGAGGTGAAGCATGCTATTAGATACCAAAGGCATAAAATAAAAGATACTTGCTCCTGTTCTCCTTGCTCCTCCTAAGAGGATATTATGGTTTGTATCTAGATGTCCCTCAAAGCCTCATGGGATCACAAGTGAGTCTTTTGGGAGCTGAATGGAGCATGACCGTCATCAAAGGACTGGTCCACTGATGAATTAGTAGCTAATGTGGTGTGAGTCGGCAGAGCCTGCTCAGAAGAGGCTGGTCACTGGGGCATGGCCTGGGTAGGTGTGTCTCCTTTTCTCTCTGAGCCCTTCACTCTCTGTATCTCCAGTGCCAACCCATGAACAGTACTTCTCTGTGAGGTACCTCTACCATCCTGTTCTCCTGCCTTGGATCCAATTATGGACTGAAAAGTAAGACAACATAAACTTTTCTTTCTTTAAGTTGTGGGTGACAAGATTTGTGTACCACCAATGAGGAAAATGACTAAGATAGTGGTGCAGTAGACACCTGGATGACCACAGTGGGAAAGTGCCATAAAGAGGAGCTACTGCTAGCATATCACCATCAAGGCCACGGGGCCTTCCAGGCATAGCCCAAGGCTGGATCCCCGTTCTGCTGATTATGACTTCTGAGGCCTAATCCTGCTGGTCCTTAGGGTCACGCCTCGTACTGGCTAAGTATGCACAAATGATTATTTCTTGTCTCTTCCTTGTCCTCCCTCTCGTCTTCTTTGTCTCCACCCTTGACCCTCACTCACTATAAATGGCCCTTCAGGAAACCAAAATTCTTGAGCATTCAAGTGCACCACATCAAATGGTATAGTATTTACATATAACCTACACAATTCTCCTCTATAATTTAAATCACCTGTAGATGATTTAAAATAACTAATAAGAGATGCATGAAAAGTTGTTATAAGTTGTTTGGTGGATGAGAAGAAACATCTGCACACATTCAGAATGGATATAATTTTTTCAAGTATTTTTGATCCCTGATAAATGAAGCCATGGCTCTAGAACCTGCAGGCATGGATGACTGTGTTTGTTTTAGGGTCCAGAGTTGAGAGAGCAGAGAAACACTGGACCGCCTCAGGAAAGAGCTTTTCCTCCTTGTTGCCCATACCGTGGGAGTAGCCTTACTGTCAGCTATCAGGTCCCTAAACCTGTGTTATGGACACACTGGAGGAGTGTGTTGTGCAGGATAAATAAGGGTTCCGTAGATGGGTGGGGATGGTGGAAATAGGTTTATGAGTCAGAGAAAATAGTAATCTCTTCTTCCTCAAGGAAAATGAAATCTCCAGGGAAAAGTTGTATATGTTGGTAATAAGTTGGGGAGTCAGGGCAGGTGGAGAGGTTGGTGCATTTCAAAGCAGGGACATGTCACAGAGCAGGTGGCAAGATGGGGAGAAAAGGAGAATGGGTGAGCTGAGAGACTCGGAGACGCCAGAGCCGGAACTTGAAGGGCACTGAGCCCCACAGTATGGACTTTTGATTAATGAGGGGATGTGGACAGAGGAGGAAGATTTAGGCTTGAGCATTTCTTAGGTGGCAAAAAGCGGGAGGCAATACTTATTGTATAGACCTGAATGCAACGCATTTTCCATTGTATGGATTGATATAATTTCCATTTTAAGCCAGCAGGTGAGTGTGCCATGTGAACTTACCAGGTCACCGTAGAATCCCCATTTCTGCTAACCACAGACTTGTGTGCCTTGATTACCGCCTCGTGCCACCTTAGTATCAGTAATCAACAAAAAGATCATTTTGACTTTTTTGATAGCTTGAAATGGTGTTGGCTCCATCTGCTCACACTTTGAGATCTTATAAACGTCTGCCTTTTACCCATGAAGTAAGAGCATGGTTCACATCTGTGTTCAGATTACTCAGCTTGTGGTGGGCCTTTCTAATTTCTTGGTTATTGTTGGGCATGATAGAGCCTCGGTAATATACAACTTGCTTGACGTGTTTGACTTGTAGTTTTTCTTCCTTCTTTAGTTGAAGACTTTTCTTTTTCTTTTCATTTTTTTTTTAAATCTCAACTTTCGAGGCTAGCAAAAATTATTTCTGCAGATCTGAGGTTCATCATATGACTCTCTTTAGAATGAAAACTAACAAATTTAAGTGGAGAGAAAATACATCTTTATTTTTTTACCAGCTTCTACTTGAAATTTGCTTCTTTTTATTATAGTTTCCATTATAATTGGTAAACAACTAATTATAGTGGTTTTTGCAATAATCTTGTCTTGCCACAGAAATGACAGATATTTTCATGTCATGCAGTCACTGAAGATCTTCTGAAACATTTTTGTGCTATTTTATTCCTTCAAAATTGCAGATACCATTGCAATATCATGTTAATTAACTTGTTAATAGCAGAGGGGAGGCCTCTATTACAAAATGCTAAGCTGTTATAACGACTGTGTTCCCATATAATAATAATTTTTTTCTGTGTTTGCATTCATTTGTTTTTATCAGGAAAAATTATAAGAAAATCACAAAGCATTGAAACGACCAAAACAATTAATAAATAAAAGCTAGGTTCCTAAGGAATTGCGGGGAGCCTGTCGCGCATCCTCTTGCTGTTGCCTGCTACACATAGCAGATCTTCACTTGTCCATTTTGAGCTGCGAAGAGCTCTGAGTGTTGAGGTCCCCAGAGCAATGCAGACAACTTCAGTCCATAGAGTTGAAATCCATCCCTTGGAGGTCTACTTGACTTCTTCTAGCCCCTCACTTCCTGACCTCCCACCTCCACAAAGACTTACATTTGTTAATATGCTCCTTTCAACCTTAGTGAGTGCCTACTGGTTTCTACTCTTTACATTTCCCTTTGGCCTAGTGTATAACACAGTACTGATGGCATCACTAGTTAATGAGATGACATATTTGATTAGCATAAGACATGTGTCTAGGAGTCATGATTTTACCCATTGCTGCTTAGTCTGTAATGTAGTTTATGCATAGCAAAGCACTGTTGTGAGCTAGACATGGTAGTATGCACTGGTAACCTCAGTTCTCCGGAGTTTATGGACAAGAGGACCATACATGCGAGCCAAGCCTAGCTCACTGAGCTACTCAGAGACACTGCCCTAAACAAAGAATAGAAATAGCTGGGTGGGCCTTCCCACTGAGGTAGGAAGGCCCAAGACCGAACAAATAAATATAATGCATAGTTTTCTGATGGAGTTGTTACCTGAGAGAGAAAATGATCATCCTAACAAGAAGCAGAAAGGGGAATTTAGAGAGGTGAAGTGTCGAATGCTAAAATTTTAAGGTAATTATGCAAGTCCATGAAGTAAGACTTTATCATCTCATCTGATAGGAAGGTTTAGAACAGTAAGAGACTGTCTAGAGTCACTTTAGCTTCCTGGTCCCCTTTTTCCACAGACCGCATTTGCAGGGTGTTCGTGGATGGTAGGGGCTACCCAGCCCTTAGATAAAGGGAAGATGGAGAAATGCTGGTTATAAATGCAGTCTCCTGAAGCAAGTTGTTTGTTTAGGCCAAGCAGGCGCATGGCTTTTTATTGTAGCTGTCGTTTTCTCAGTAGGACTGCGACGGTGAAGTGTCAAGCTGGTTCCCTATTGTACACATCAATGTAGCTGTGTTGTTGCTGGTGTAATATATATATATATATATATATATATATATATATATATATATATATATATATATATATTATCAAAAGTCTGGGCCTCTTGGTAATAGACTAAACATGAGCTGCTGCTTGCCACTTTCTGTCCGTGGATGTCATCAGTGTAATCAGGGAACAGGTGGGTATGGGCGATTAATAGGGCAGGAAGGAGGTGGAGGAGAGGGATCAGCACAAGGCCGGGGGAGAGTTAATTTGACCTGAAATTCAGAGTCTCTCTCTCCTCTGGCAGGGCTGCCACAGTGGTTATCGGTGAGAACAGCCTCTCTCTAGCCTCTCCATCTCATTTCCAGTCCGGGCATGCTTGCGAAGCTATTACCATATTTATAGAGCTACCTGGCCCCACGGCACACGCATGAGAGGGTTAGAAAGACCTATCTATTTTTCCAGCTGTGCAGCTATCCTCAGTGGCAAGGCTGGAGGGGCGGGGAGGGGGACAGGGGAGTGGGTCCCCACATTAGAAGGACAGAGCTGATTAGACTGCAGAGGCTTGCTAGGGAGTAAGCACAGGCAAGCCTTTTGCTTACTTCTTCCAAATGTTTGGGCTGCGCCAGTGCATTTAGCCTTAGAACTATGGACTACGAGAAGAACAGCATGATAGACCACTTGCTGGGGAGGGAGAGCTGTGCGTGGGAAGCTGGCACCAAGGCTGGCTCCCTGGGCACCCCCAGCCTGGCTCTCTATTGAAATTCAGAGCTGTTGGTGAAGAGGGAGGACTCTGGAAACACTTCGGGGATGTGGCTAGGCCACAGGATTGAGTGAGTTAGGTTTTCTTAGTTGTATAATCTTGGGCCGATCATCCCATTTCTCTGAACCTTGTTTTAGGCATCTGCACAGAGGGGGTAATAATGAATTGTTGGGAAGAATTAATTACAACGTACTTGAATGTGTCTTTATGCATGTTCATTTTCTTTCAATGATCAGGCCATCCTTTCTCACACTTAGACTCCCAACACTTCACTATGCAATGCTTTGTTATAGTGTCTGGAAAGGCCTGCACTGATTTATCTATGGCGCACGGTTACACTCCCATTAGAGATGGGCATTCTTGCTCTACCTCTACCTCTCCTTCTTTAGCATAGATATGCATGTACACTAGATTCACACACACACGCACACACACACATTCAGGCATGCACACATACACACACATGCATACGCTAGTTCTTCCTGATTATCGGTTTTGGCATGTTTGTTCTTTATACCAATAAAGTGGATCTGAACCTTGGGATTCTATTTCCAAATCAAGGTACTATGATTTCTGATTGCTTGTGTTTCCTGGCACCCTTTGTTTCTGTGCCCATCTGGTAACAATATAAAAGTTGCAATCACAGCAATTAACAGTATGTTTTATTCCTTCCCTTCAGCTTAGCTAAAATCCAGCCACCCTGATAGGCATCCGAGAATATACTTTAACACTTGTTCTGACTGAGTAATCAGGAGAGGACAGTTGAAGCACATTCTTATTTATATAAAATCTGATCCATAAATATAAAAATCCTGTAGAATCTAAGTTGAGAACAACTCTATGTGCTATTTACAATCTCCTCTTCCTCTTGTCTTTTATAAGGGAACAGATTCTGGGCAAAAGCATTTAATTGGCTGATTTGAGATGTGAACAGTGTATTACTCAGAGTTCTCTGGAGAAATAGAAAAAAATAGAATACATCTGTATGCCTACAAGAAGATTTATTATAAGGTGTTAACTCACACAATTATGGAAGCTAAGACATTCCACTGTCTATCATCTACGACAGGATATGTAGAAAAGCTGTGATGTAACTTGAAGACCCAAGAGCCACAGACAGCCCCATAGGTTCCACTTTGGATTGAAATGCCTGAGACCAGGAGCACAAAGGTGGAAGGCAATACACATGTCTCCTCAAGTGGACAGGCAGGCTCTCCGTGGAGGGGATAGTGCCTCCCCCTACTGGGAAGATCCAGCTGCTTGCTTATATGTTAATATTTTCTAGAAACAGTCTTATAGAAACACCCAGAAATGCAGCTTAATTTGCTATTTGAACATCCTTTGGCCATTTCAAGTGGACACACAAAATTAATCACTATGGCTGGTGATGCAATACAAAGGAGAGACAGCTACTTACATTCTCATAAGGAAGGAAAGGGTTCAAAAACAGAGAAAGCATACCTGAAGGGGGTTGAAGGCAGCCAGAAGGGGTATGAGAGAAAGACTAAAATCAAAGACAGTGATTTTTATTGTGACTGGGTTGATGTGAGAATCATTGTATAACTGAGGAAAGGAAGATAATGGAGGGATGGTTTAGGGAGTTTTATTGTGCTGTATGTGGTGCAATCATTTTCTTTCTGTCCATATTTAGTAAACTTACTTCTCATCAGTCCTTTCAAAGTCAGATGTGTGCTTTTACCATATATATATATATATATATATATATATATATATATATATATATATCTCAATTTATTTCAACACTGAGTATGCTCAAGGTATCACCATACGTATAGATTATGGCAATATTTTTATCAAAACACTTTCATATTTCTAGCCTTTGCCATGTGTATGTGCATGTGTGTCTCGATGTGCAGACTTCACACTGAACCTGAGAAGGTCAAGGCTTACAGGTACACACAACTAGATCAGCAGTGTCCCAGCCAGTGCTCCCAACACAGGCTGAAGGGACTCAGAAAGGGTGAAGTCTCAGTGAGCACTGTCAGGAAAAGGAGTCGTGAGTGTTCTCATGCCACAGAGGCTGCAGCCCATCGAAAGCTGTGTCTGTGCTCTATTAGCATGTCTTGTTGAATGGAACATGTCTAGGATTGTTAAAAAGAGAAGAGGTTAAAAACGTTACTTTTGAGTTGGAAGCTCTGAAGAAAGGACTTCTATTACTAATCATGCAAGAGATGTAATAGGAGGCTTGTGCTTTAAGAGGCCAACATCTACATGAATTCTGCTCTCTCTCTCTACTGAGAAATTATATATACATATACATATATATATAGAATTTAGTGAAATTAACAAGTATCATTAGTGAAACCCATTTAAGTCTTATGCAAACTTCAGACTCCTGACTTCCATCTTTTTTAATTAAAATTTTATTTATTTACTTATTTATTTACATGTCGTACAGAATTTCAAAACCAGAAAAATTTAACAGTGGTTATATTACATATTTTCAGCATCGGATCAGTTTAGATTAATAGATATCGGTGTATAAGATTGATCAAACAATTAAACATTAATACTTTCAGTAAACATTAATTTTTTAACCCAGTATCATTTCCTCTCCATGAGCACACTCCATACAGAAGATTTTGTTTTTCTCTAAATGATATGCCCTCAAAAGTGGAAGTCTATTTATAATCACGTCATTACACAAATCCTCTTAATAGTTTATTTTCAACGATAAAATCGCGTTTGAATAATACGTATTTGTCTAAACTAACCTCAAGAAACATTATTTGTGAGTGTTTATAGAGGTTTATAGAGGTTCATGTGACAAAGTCTGTAACAAATGAGGCAGAGACCTTTAACACACATTCCGTGATAATTCATGGAGATGTGCCAATTGCATGTGTAGGCTGTCACTGTAAATGAGTCTTTTAAAGATCATTTCAGAAGGCCATACAGCAAATTCTGAGAAGATGACACTGATGAGACAGATTTTGCATATTTTAAGTCCCCCATGAACCAAAGAACCAGAGTATCAAAAGTGAATCTCACTGACAACAGCTATCTGAAAACAAACAAATAAGCAAACTAAACCTTATTTATCAAGATGTTTTCCAAACCTTAAGTTACAAGGAAGCAAGGACTATATGCCATTACTCCTAAATCTCCTAGCACCAGATTTTTCAAGGGATGAGATATAGGAGTAAAATAACTTTTGATGTCCCTAAAAACAGCACAGTTAGATTCTCAATGGAAAGAAGTAGGAAGAAGAATTTGAGTATAGAATCTATTTTCAGGGGGAGTTTTTTTTTTGTTTGTTTTGTTTTTTTTGTTTTGTTTTGAGTACAGTGCTCATACCTTGCAATTCTACAGTTTCCAGAAATGTCCACAGGGCCTTGAACAGTCTGATCCTAGTGAATTCTCACAAGAATGTACCTATCCTTCAGTCTATGGTGAACTTCCTTGTGGATAAAAGTCTGTAGGAAACAACAAGAATTAAGCAGAGGAGAAACAATGGCACAAAATACACAGAAGATAAAAATGAGAACCCAATGATATCTCAGAAAGAAAAAAAGGTCCTATTATGCGCACAACAGTAGAGACTGCTTTAATGCCCTGAAACTAAAAAATCTGTTCCTCCAGTGGCTCAAGAATACTAATTTCACATAAGAACCAGCAATAGAAAGCATTATGTCCCACATTAATTGATTAATAAAAAGAAGTGAGAAAATGGAGAATGAAATATTTATTGGCAATCTACTGTGTGGTAATGAAAGCATATCATAGAAGCATACTCATAAAACAGATTGTAACTGTAGCCTAAAATTTCAAAATGAACTAAAAGGAATTAATGCAATGATAGGAAGGTGAAAGAAAATCATCACATAAAGCATAAAAGAAAAATAATAATAAAATTCTATCACCAAAGGTAAATTAGAAAAAGAAAAGTCATTTCAGAAAGAGACATTACACTGAAAAGATCAAAAGAATAAATGAATACAATATGTAATGCCTCATGAGATAAGGGTTATGAGGAGTAAAATTCCAAACATTGAAATGAATAAGAAAATAGATACAAGAAAATTCAAGATAAAGTGGCAAAAATTGAAGACTGGTAAAAAACAACTTCGTGGTCCTGTCCTGCCCTGCCCTGCCCTATCCTGTGCTCCTTACTCTATCATGTAACATATATCATTTTCACAAAGAAATCCAAAGCAATAGTATAGAATTCATACAATCAATAGTTTAAATAAACTTCCCTAATATTAGAAACAAACAAGAAAAATCTAAGATGATATCTCGATTGCAAAACAACACCATGCACTTGAGAAAAATGGCCCTGAATGACCAATACTGAAACACTTTAAAAAAGTATTCTTTGCCTCTGAGGCAAAAGGCCCAAGTCAGTTAAAGTACAAAATTCGATTGCCATCAGACTTTTTGACAGCAACGCTTTATGTCAGGAGACAATGGAGTGACATATTTAAGATACTCAAGGAAAGAAAAGATGAACCATATGTTATAAACCCAGCCAAACTCACTTTTGAGCATAAAGACTGCAGACAAACTGCTATCAACAAGCAGGAACTCTGGAAATATTGCTCCCACGAGCCTTGGCTGAGCGCACTGCCGGCGAATGAAAATGATTGGAGAGACATTGACAGAGGGCCTGGTGCTAAGCATTAAATATATATCTGCCCATGGAACTGAGTGGAAATGATGGCTAGAGGGGAAAGTACAGGCTCTAAGGACCTCTGAAGTCACAGATAAAACAGTGTCTTTTTTAAGGGCGGGGAGGGAGTGGGTAGGGTGCGTAAAAAGCAGGTTAAGTTAGTGATGGCCCAGTAGTTTTTAACCTGAACAAGGGATGTTTAAGGCCAATTGCTAAGATGTATAGAGATGAGAAAGAGGCTGCTAGCAAGTTTGGTGTTATTCATAAGAGTCAACCGATGGTGACTGACCAACCAAGAGACAGGAAGCCTTATGTGAAGATGCTGATGTGAATGAAGCAATTAGAACAAAAACACAAACTGTTTTAAACTCTTCCATTCCCCGAAAAGTCTACGAAAGGAATATGAAAGTAAAATAGACCACATTGGGCAAGATCATGTGTATAAACTGTAGCATAATTATGAAATAATATAGCCAGGCCCAAATATCACACTCATAAAAAGAAATTCCATTAGAGCAATTCACTTAGTTAAAAGATCTCTGAAAATTTTATATTCTGCCTTCCAAAAGAAATATAGATGGGCCGAAAGTAAAATTAAACTGTGAGATACGTACAAGAATAAAATTTTAACATGAAATAATATGTACCAGTTGAGTAAAAGTAAGTCACAGCACATTTCTATCACTCCAAAAACAAACCCATCTCCCTTTGCACCCAATCGCCTTCCTCCAGTCCTTGGTAACCCGGAGTCTGTTATTTGCTCTTCTTGATCCCTGTCACATATCTTATATATTTAATGTCAATGAAATCATATAATGTATTCACTTTTGTGATTTCCTTCTTTCCCTTAGCATAATATTTTTTTAAGATTTTTTATTTTATTTATTTATTTTTCTTGTTTCAGAACCTTTGTTTGTTTATTCACTCATTTTCATGGCCGGCTCAGCCGGCCCCGAGGGCAGGGCTGGCACAGCTTGTGGTGCCGGGGATCGAACCGTGGTCCCTGAAGCTGCCCAAGCTTTCCCAAGCAGGCACTTTAGGTCACTGAGCCATCCCACTGGGCCCCAAGCATAATATTTTGAAGAGAATCATCCAATGGCGAATGGCAGCAGTCCAGTCTCCTTTATTGCCAAAGAATAGTTCCTGCTGTGCATAATTTATTGAACTGATACAAGAAAGTTCTGTAAATACAATAAAACCACGGAATTCTATTATTTAAGTGGATTAATTGCTTGCTATATAAGTTACACCTATTCAAAGTTGTCAAAAATAAAATAGATTAGAGATCTCAGTTTTATCTCAGAAAGAGAATTTGGATAGTGATTAGCTTGTCCAAATTGTCTGAGCTTTTCCTGGTTTTAGTATTGAAATTCTGACAATAGCAAATTACCAAAACTCAACCCAAGACATAAAATGTGAAATATTCAATATTTAAAGTCTTACACCCTATGATTGAGGAAACAAGTATCTGAACTTTAGCAACTCAGATACAAATTATTTTCTAGTATACATAAAATACTCATGCACTTTCTGAAATTTGTATTCCTTGTATATACACATACCCCTCTATAAATACCGTAGCCCATACATAGGAGAACCTGTGATAGTACTGAAGAACATTAGTTATATGCTTGAAAGTATTTACTCTATTAAAACATTTTGAATGCTTGATAACCAAATAATGCTAATGCTTATGAAATTATTTGAAAATAGTCTTGAGAATATGGCATGAAAAATCTATAGGATAAAGTGAAGGCTTCTGGCTGACAAAATATCATCTCATTAAAGACAGTTTGATAAAATTTAAGAAATGAAATTGAAAGTACAAATTGCAGCTTAAAAACATCTTTAAAACCTACAGCAAAGTAGAAAAGAGTGCAAGAAGGAGTTAAAAGTAAAAAGAGAATAACGAAATAAAAAATAAAAGGAGGAATAATAAGTACAGATACAGCATTTCTTTTTTGTTTTGTTTTGTGTTTTGTAGGGAAGGGTTCACAGGGTGTTCAGGTTCTCACTACTAGATCAGACTCGGAGTGATCTGCCTGTTTGCAGGCTCTCAAGAGCTGGATTACAGGTGCATGCCTCCACACCCAGTCTCAATCACCCTCTCAGAATGCCCCAGAGGCAGGGCCAGCGGGGATTGAACTCTAATCCCTGTGCCTGCATAAGCAGTATGGAATAATTTTTAAAATCGTATAAAATTGAAATGTCTTAAAGAAAACTACAACTTACCAAAATTGACCTTTGCAGATAAAAATGTCCAGATTAATTATATTAATAGAAGTGGGACTCCTTACACAGAATCACAATATTAGTTGATTTCAAGTTTGAACTCATCAATATTTAAAAGTCAGAACATTTCAATACTACTTAAATTATTTCAGCCAATAAAATCATAAGGGAATGTTCTAAATCCATTTTATACGGTGACTGTACTAGCATTTCCATAGCTACCACAGATGATATAAAAAATCTAAAAGTATAGGCTAATATTGCTTATGAATATTAATGAAAAATGCAAATATCCACACATTGCAGAGGATATAACACTGTTGTGTCAGTTATTTGCATTGTGGTTGGACAAATACCTGACCTGCTCTTAAAGGAGGAGAGATTTATTTTGGCTCACACTTTAAAAGATTCAACCATGTTCATGAGGCAGGAACATAGGAACATGCAAAGGTGAAAAGGCTTGGGTGGAGGAAAGTTGTTCATGGCACAGTGGTCAAGAAGCAGAGAGAAAAGGGTGAAGTTCCTAAGGGAGACAAACTCTTCAGGTCACACCACCAGTGACCTGACCCCAAACAAGACACCATCTCTCACAGGAAGTCAGCTATATTGTCTCCATGACTGAACAATTCTACGGAAACCTCATCTCCTCTGAGAACATGAGGCCTTCGTGGGAGTTTCTTGACCAAAACTACACACCAAGTGAAGTTTACTCAAAAATACAAAAGTGGTTCATTATTAACAAATGTATTAATATCTACATGTTTCACACCAACGTGGTACTAGATTTTTGCAATTCATAGGAGGTAAATCCTTGAGGTGCCATACAAGCCCACCAACAGACAAAGGATAAGGAAAATAAATTTATACACCACAGAGTACAACTCTGCCTTAAAGAGGGATAAGTTTGAGTCATTTGCCAGCAAACAAACGTACCTTGAAATCATAATAAGTGAAATAAGTCAGACATGAAAGGTTGCATGTTACACCGTTTCTCTTATGTGAAAAGAACAGCACATAGTCAAAAAGCAAAATAAAAGCTATATGGAAATGGAATGGGGGTGTAGAGGAAAGCAGGTGGGGGAAGGGGAAGTAAAAGTGATTAAGAAACAGCAGGCATATGCATCCATTCCCAAGATGAATGTAATTATTATGTACTGCAAACATATGCTAATAAATACCTAAAAACGAAATCTAATATAGCTCATGACAAAAATAGAACTAAGAAGGAAAACAAAGCACATGGTACTTTGCTAGATACATGGAGTCATTTCATAAAATCTAGTACCTATACTTTTTTAAATTTAAGTATTTGGTATGGGATCTCACTACACAGCTTTAACTCATAGTAATCCTCCTGTGTTCAGCCTCCCTAGCACTGGAATTACCGATGTGCACCACCACGCCCAGACTCCGTAGCCAGGAGCAAGGCCAATATGGTATACTGAAGGAGGATTGAACCTTGGACCTTGCACTTGCCAAAGCCATCTCTTAGTCTGCTGAACTATCTCGGTGACCCTTTCTATTCATTTTGGATATGTACAACTAAATATGTTTTGTAGGTAACTCCCTTAAGGTCTGTGCAAATGTTTTACTTTCAAAGAGTCTGGGAATTTAAGAGTTAAATTATCCAATAGCATGTGTGATTAATGTGTGAAAAAGCTTCTATTTGAATTTAGGAATGCCTCATTCTAAATCCAGTTCACATCTATTTACAGTGTTCTATGCATTCCAAAATTTACTCTGATCATTGCACATCTCAGAGTTCACTTCTTTTTCCTTCCCACTCTTTTCTACTTCCTTTCTTTTTCTTAGATCGCATTTCTCCCCCCGTTCCCTCTGTCTTTCCCTGCAGAATTCCCAGCAATTTATATGTATGTACTCTGCAAGTGACCCACAGACAAAATTTCATTCATTCTATTTCAAGTGCCTTATTTTATTTTTTATTTTATTTATTTATTTATTTATTTATTTATTTATTTATTTATTTTTTGTCTTTTTGAGACAGGGTCTCGCTATGCAGTTGAGGCTGGTCCTGCGCTCACTTTTGTAGCCCAGGCTGGTCTCAAACTTGCACCAATCCTCCTGCCTCAGCCTCCCAAGTGCTGGGATTACAGGCGTGAGCCACCATGCCCGGCTTCAAGTGCCTTATAAAATCCTATGTTGGTGGCAATTATTTTGTCTGGGCCTTCAGCCTCAGCCTGACTCTACCAGGCAGAGAGTACTTGCAAAGGGGCACCTCCTATCCCACTTGTCCCACCTGAAAAATTAGCATTGTGTTGTTTGGGGCAGAGAATTATTTATACATGGACGCTAATCACTCAGCAATAAATACTTGGAATGTCCAGACTGACTAAAATATCTAAACTCTAGTGCTTATTCTTATAATCTGTCTAGCACTATGATCGTTACCACATAGTTTGCTTCTGTTTTGATAACCCCATACATTTGCTTAAAGATGTCCTGGCTTTCACAATCTAGGAGGATCCCATGGATTAGAGAGGATGATGTTCTGTTTCAGATAACTGATGATTCAATCTAGAAGCATATAAGATGTGTTAGAGGGAGGTGTGCACCTTGTGCTCTTCTAACTTGTAGACACTTCATGATCTTTGCTTCTGTCTCACACTATTTCGTTACAAATGTATAATTTAGACCTTCTCCAGAACTGGCACTTACAACCATTATAAAGGAGTTATTAAGTCTGTATCATATGAGAATAAGTTGTATTCTACGGAATTATAACACCAGTGTTGCGAAAGATCACACCAACCAGTACTCATTCTCTTATTATTTCCTAGGCTGCTATTTTTTCCATTCAATCTTTCCTCATCCTCTTTTCCATTATCTCGAGAATTCCAAATTCACCTCTCAATATGGTAAATAGCCACAGCACTCTTCCTCTTCTTCATTTATACTCATTTTATAACGACTCTGGCCCTTGTCAAGTCTATAATTATTCAACTCCAGAAGAGATCATTCTTATTTTAGTAACTTCTGCTGATGGTAAAAACCATGTTTCACATTGTTATATCTACAAGATATAAGCCACTGAGTATGCCACAGAGGTAAATAGTATAGTGCTTACCCTGAAGACAGTAATATAAAAATAACTAGTGTTCATTTGTATAAGTAGTATCATTTCTGAATGACCCATGTAATCACACAATGGAGTGTTCTGTTGATGGGGTAGAAATAATTAAGACTTAGCTTATTCTAAATGCCTTTGAAAGACTAGCTTGATGTCACTGTTTTCATTAGACAGAAGAGATTAAGGAAGGAGGGGTATCAACTATCAGGTGTGTCACTGACAATGATTTGGTCCTCAACTTTACCAGAATCTCTTCAATATCATGAGAAAAATCTTGAAACTATTTTCTTTAGGGATAAAGGGTAGCTGTAGATCCAATCAGTAATGGAAGGTGGGCCTTCAGTCATTGATGTCCCGGTGCTTCTGGGTTACACACATACTCTAAGCACAGAGTATGATCTCATTACGTGGACAAAGGATCCAACTTATTATAGAAAAGAAAGGCAGGTGTTGTAGACTCCAGTAAGTTGCCATACAACTGCATGTGCACTGAGCTGGTGGAAGCCTGTTTGAATCTTATCTGTATGACTGGCACTAGAGAAAGAAATATAGCAAAGATTCTTTAATGCCCAGATGATCTCTAGCCAGATACCCAACTAGCTAACTTGATCAGGGAAAAACAACCATGCTACTACCCTCCAGTTCTATCTTTCTGAGTATTTTGGCTAAAATCGAGTGTGCATTAATATCTAATTTAAGTCTTTTCTGAGATTCTACCATCCTTAAAACTGGAGGGATTTGTTAAATGCTATCAAGATGATCTTAAGCTTTTATAGTGCAGCTTGAGAGTTAGGTTACCGAAGGTTACAATTTTCTTTGGCGCAAGATAGTCTTATAATTTGTGCCTCAATGTCCCCCTAACACTTCCTGTGGTCAAATAGATTTTTTTCAGAGGTGGATTAACTTGGCATGTGCCATTGATTTGTAGTGCTTTTGCTGAGATTAAGGGTGCTGGGATTAAGGGTGGATGATTGCTGGATCAGTTGACAGATTGGATTGGCGTTGCCCTAATCCCAGTAGACTGGATGCAACATAAGGGATGGAAAGAGCCTTGTATTGCCCTATTTCGTTGCATTTTCTGTCTTCTGCTGGATGAACTCTTGCTCTTCTGCCATGTGTCACTCTACCTTAGGACCAACCTTTTATGGACTGAAGGCTTTAAAAACTGTGAACCAAAAAAATTCCCTTTTCTCTTTAACTTTGGATGCCAGATATTTTGTCTCAGCAATGAGATCAAAGTAACTAATACAGAATTTGGTGCCAGGAATGGGGCTGTTACTGTTATTACACTTGATCATGTGGTTAAGGAACATTTGGGAATGACTTGTTGAAAGAGTTTGGAATGGTTTGGAGATATCAGCTGAAAAAGTAGAGCTGAAATGCTCTAGTCTGTACTTTGTGGGAGACTCTGGTCAGGGCTCAGAAGACCAGAGGCTGATATAAATCTTGCTGCTAAACACCAATTCTAGAGAGTTTTGTTCTGAAGGATTACATTGGTTTCTGGACTCCAGAAAATTTATGCTATGGCTTGGAATAAAGTTTATCTGCACTTTACTCATGTCCAGAGAATTTTCCTGAGACTGAGATTAAGTGTGGCAGAATGGTTAATCCAGCAGAAGAAATTTCAAAGCAGTTAAATGTTGAATTGATACCATGGCTAGTGTTGGGAGCTTTTAGCCAGATTTCTGTTGATTGAGAATCAAGAGCAAGTATCCCGGGACAATGATTTAAAATGCTGTGAATTTGGCAGACAGGAAGCTCCAGTAAAATTGTGAACTGCAAAGATACAGCAGAGTTGATCTGGATTTCTGAGAAGGAGTAAGATAATCGAAAAGATGCCCTTAGAGCATCATTGGAAGCAGAAGGACTCAGCCATTTTCAGTGTCAAAATTGCAAAAGTGAAAGACTGAGAAGAAAGCCACAGAGCACCATGTTCAAGAATGGTGTCAACCCAGAGAATGTCTTCCTCAGAAATTGATGTGCTCAGTGATCCTGGCACATGAACCCTACTTGGCCCACAGGCCTGGCTTGATCTGGCTGTAGACCCTGGCATCATCCAAGGACTGGATTTAGGCACATGATGCTGGTTTTAGGCATATGCCAAATGAAAGAGCTGTGGGGTCATTAAGGATAACACTGAGATTTCTAAAGAAGGCCTGGGAGGCCAGGCAGTTTGTATCTGAAAGAGCAGTGTGCAAAGCTGTTAGCATGAAGTTAAAGGTGCAATGGAGACCACAGAAGTTTGGAGAAGCCAAGAACGTGGATCATCAGAGGAAAATTGCAAAATAGGAGTAGAGTGAGTCTAAGAGAGAAACTATGAGTGTTAGAACTGGGAGTGCTATAGAGGAAGGGATACCACATACTTTGGAAATTATATCATGCTATAGACTGCCTCAGATGTTGCATATGGAGCTACAGAGTTTAATGCTTACCATGTGGATTTTGAATTTATTTTCATCCTATTCCTTTGTATCTCTGTTTGTAACTTTTGGAATGGAAATGTTTATCTTGAGCAATTGAATTTGGAAGTGTTTAGCATCCTTTTCACTTGTGAAGGGTTCATATCTAGTAGCTTGGCTTATATCTTAGAGGAGAAGACTTTTGTTTTGGACTTTTCAGCAGTGCTGAAACTTTCAGGAGTTTTACAACTCTTAGAGATGAGCTAAATGCCTTTTGTCCAGTGGTATGAGTCTTTTGGGTCCGGAGAATATTATGGTTTGTGTCTAGATGTCCCTCAAAGCCTCATGAAGTCATGTGGGGCAGTCTTATCAGACGCAGGTAAATCCAGAGCTTATAACTGAATCATGATCTAGAGATGAGATTAAGGGTGGCTAATTGGATTGGACTCCAATCCTAGCCATTTGGACAGGATAAAGGGACAGAAAGAAGTTTGCTTCCTTCTCTTGCTTGATGCTTTTGCTGTCTTCTGATGCCATGGACTGTTGTCCCTCTGCCATGTGCCACAGTGCCTTGGAACCAACTGATTATAGACTGAAGCCTCTATAAACTCCTTTAACTTGGTTTTCAGATACTTTGTCTCAACAATGTGAGAAAATTAATTGGGACAACTAGTGACAACCTTTCTTAACGTAGAAGTTTAATTAGCAACATTTTTTTTATAATCAAATATGTATTTGTAGATGTTTCCTATGTTATCTTATTTTATTTTGTATTCTCATCAGTTTTCAAATTTATTTGCTTTTTTGGTACATATTTATGCATGATTCAACAGTAGGTAGATCCTGAAAAGGGAAGTAGCCAAGACACAAGACGAATTCAATATGCTTCTTTCTTTTTCCGCATAGACTTTACAGACTTGATGGAAATTTAGAGTCAAAACACAAATTTCTAAGTCCCATAAACAGTATGAAAGGGTAAACATGACAAAACACGGGGTCTCTCAGTGAAAAATTGTTTAAATTTGGGATATCCATAAATCTACACAGAAAATGATGTCTTCCAGAACGAAGGGAGCGTAGGAATTGGCCAAGTGAAGAAGGGCTGGAAGAATACGATATAGTGAGCCTCTAAATGCTAAGTAGGACAAATGCCACCATTGTAGTTTTATGAGTGAGAAAACTGAGGCCCAGAGAGGGTATTTAAGATCATTTTGGTCAAGTGACAGAATTTAAGGGAAAATCCAAATAATTTTTGCTTTCTGAGAGCCATTCAGACAAACTGCTCTTCTCAAGATTAAGCAGGATTTAATTGCATTTGCATTAAATTAAAAAAATACCTCCTGGGTGACTCAGCTGCAGCTGATTAAGATATCAGCAGCAGGACATGTGAATACAGAATACCTTCAGAGGATAAATCTGGTGGGTGAATCTATCAAGCTTTTTTTTAATTGAAATCCCCTTTCCTTGCATTCATTTTAGCCATCTTTATCTGTCAAAAGTTAAGCCATTGGTAAAACCCAGTTTAATCTCCAGAAACAGCAGTATTTCTACATTGCGATATTTCTCCAGAAGGCCACAACTACCTACAAAATATCTTGTCCGTGATATTATGTATCAGTTGATGTAGTTCCATTTAATAGCCATCAATCTAGGCAATTTGTTTTCATGATGCCTTAGTTCCTGAGTGACAGAAACTACAAATGAAACTGTACACCGAAGTGTAAGAAAAGGCCATGGTCCCAATGTGACTGTGGCAAAATGTGCTTTAAAATGATGTTAGAATGTATGTTTTCAGTGGATCTCTGAGGCAGAGTTCAATGAGTCGCTTGTTTGGAGTTGCTGGGAAGGCATTCGGGATCAGTGTCTCTAGGGATCATTGGAAATACTCAGTGCTGCTCTTATGGCTGCAGTGTGGAGTTCAGGTATAATGAAAGTTCTACTTTAGTGGACCTACAGCTAGGAATAAGTTGTCTTTAGTTATACATGTCTTATAGAGAAGTTTTATACTAACAAAAAGCAAAACTAGAACTCCTTTCTTGGAGAAAACTTTTAACCTAATCGTTACACTTTCTTTGAGTGACTTGTCAAAATTGAAAGCATTGATATACACTCTATCCATTTTATCTTTCACATAAGCTCATTCTGATTTTCACATAGATACCCCTCAGCTTTTACAAGGAAATTTCTTAAATGTTTACATTTCTAGAAATTTCTATACACTATATACTTCTCTCTCATGTTTTGAAATGTGTATTGCCATGTTACATCACTGTAAAGTCTTTAAAGATGGTGATATAAGAGAAAGTATGGTGTTGGAAGTCAAATGATAGTATTTGTATTCCCAGGGATAAAATGATGCTAGTAAATTTTAATACCTTTATTCTCAAAGACAGAAGCACAGAACTTTAGGGATAGAATAGCTCAAGGCCTACATCAAACAGGAGGAAAATACAGATAAAGAATACTATGGAAACCGTAGCATCGTACAACTCAGTGGTGTCCCAATTTTTTTGTTGAAAGAGATTATGAGGCTATAGAGAAAAGTGATCAATGATGTATAGTGTGCCTAAGGAGAGTAACCTAGAGAGAAACCTTCTCTCAGGTTTTCACGGAGAACAAATTGGTCAAACAATGGACATTATTCATCCAGATGGCTGACACTGACAAAAGTTCTGCATAGCGCTGTAAATTTTTTAAGGGTAAATCTTGAGGGAATTTCACTGCCCTCGTCAGATACAAAAGTTACATTCATTGTATATGTCTTGCTTTATTTGGATCTTACCCATTCAACAGAAAAATCTAACCACGAGGTATAAAAAGTAAAGGCTCAATTCAACAGCTTCTGACATTCTCAGGTCTGCTGATAACCCACTATTGTTATGAACTATTGGCTTATATATACAGCTACTTTCTCTTAGTTAAGTGAGAAGAAAGATTTGTACTAATAGTGTTTAGAAAAGATATTCTGTCTGCATCTTGTACTCTGAACAACTACTATGAAGATAATATGCAATGTGCTAATTATTGTAACTGTCCTACTAATCTGTTTTGAAACTGTCTCATTGTTATTTGTTTCTCATTAAAATTAATTTAAAAATTAAAAAGAATAACAAAAACAAGTAGAGACTCGAAGTAAGAATAACTAGGTGTCAGCTTTTGATCTCTTGCTAGAATGCGTGATTTTGTGGGAATGTTAGCTTTTCCTGAGACAGGTCAAAGACAAGAAACGTCACGAAGAATGCATTGTGATGGAAAGTATTCTTTCCATTGCGGGTGGAGTATAAGGAGTGCTCTGGAAACCTGCTGACAATTAGTCTGAGGATATTGAGTCCGGTAGGAGCTGATTATGAAAAATACAGAATGTCTTATGAGGAACTCACTTCAGTTGAGTATAAAATGTGTTTTCCCTAAAGATTCTCCAGCAAAATAGTAGCAGCAGCGAAACAGTATTTGAAAGAAAGAAAGAAAAATAATACCACTTTCAACATGGAGGGAAAACGTTTCCTTGACAAAGACTTAGGTCCAAAAGGTCAAGTAAGGGACTCCAGCCTGGGGAAGTGATGATGTGGTCCTAACTTAGGAATGAAACAGTGTGAGAGGGAGTGTCAGTAGATGTTGGATTGTGAGGTTGTACAAAATATCACGTGATTGCCTGGAGAGAGCCAGGGAATACTTAAACATCAGTCTAATACAGCCGGACCATATTTTTAAGAGTTTTTTTGAGGAAGGGTTGGAGTATCCTGGTTAAGAAAATAGGGTTGGAACTGGTAGTGTTAGCACATATCTGTACTCTGAGATACTTGGAAGGCTGAAGTAATGAGCTTGCAAGCCTGAGGCTGCCCTGAGCAACTTAGTGACCCCTGTCTAACTGAAATACAATAAAATAATAAAAGAAAATTTAAAAAATATCAAGATATATCACAGTAGCAGAGCAACTACCTACTATACATGAAGTTGTCAATTTGATCACCCAAGAGCAAATCTAAATAATAACCAGAAAACTCAACGGCACTGACATAGGACTCATTCTTACTGGACTCTCATCTATTCTATTTAATGAATACAGGATTTATTTTTTATACTTCATGGTTAGACATTTCTGCTGGATGGTTAAGAAAAAGATAAAGCAAGGTCAGTATAACGAAAATTGTAACTTTTATATCTGACAAGGTCAGTTAAATCCCCTCAGGATTTTCTCTGAAACCATGCACAGCATTTTGTCATTGTCAGGTATCTGGATGAGTAATGGCCATTGCTTACCAATTTACTTTCTGTGAAATCTGAGAGAATGTTTAGTCTCTGATTGACTATACGCCATTGATCAATTTCACATATAGCCCCATAATCTCCTTATCAGAAAATTTGGGACACCACTGAGTTATAAGATATTACAGTCCAGGTTCTCTTATGTCCTGAGTCCTCACTGACCTTGAGGGTCTAGGGCCAAAATAATTGGCTATACTTGTAGCCCATCTTTCTTTTCTAAATTTTTGGTCTGCAAACTTAAGTTGTTAACCTTCCAGAAGAGAAGCTTATTGATACTATTACCCTATAACATAGGAACTTAAGATTAACAACACTATCTTTCTGAATATCAAAAAGGTATGAAAATTAAAGCTATACATTGATCAGAAAAGTTATCATGTCTTCATCCTGTACTCTGTATAACTACTATGAGGACAACCATACGCATTGTGTCAATTATTGGGAACATACTACTATCGTGTTTTTGAAATTGTCACATTGTTATTTCTTATTAAAAGAAGAAAAAAGTAGAAACCACACACACAAAAAATTAAAGCTATATTAGTATGACAAGGTGTAGAAGGCTCAAGTCAACAACTTCTCACATGGAAGTTCTGCTCATAACCTACTACTATTAGAGACTGTTGGAATGTATTAGGTTATTTTGATGAATTCATGCACCTACAAAATTTTAATGGCAATGGCATACCTGTCCTTGACCAAAAAAACAAAACAAAACAAAACAAACAAACAAACAAACAAAAAAAAAGCAGGATATAAATGAAGGATCATTTTGTGGTGAAAAAATAGTTAGGATAGATATACAGCTGCTTTCCCTTATATTAATAGCGTTTAGCTAAGATGTCATATCTGCATCTTATACTATGAATAACCATTACAAAGACAGCAATATGCACTGCATTAATTATTGTCAATAGTCCTACTAACTTGTTTTGAAACTCATTGCTATTTTTTTCTCGATAAAATTAATAAAATAAAAATGAATGCATGATCTTAGTGAGTAATGCATCATTTGAGGCCTATTTCCTTATCTGTAAATAAAATGAAAAGATAGCAAATATAGAGGATTACTTTGAGGATTCAATAAAAAAAGAATTCAGCAAGGCAATATGAAAAATGATCAGTGAACATATGCTCGAAGAGATATTTTTCTTATTTCAAGTTTACTTAGGTAAGAAATGAAAGGTTTTCCCTATGGAAATTCAGAAGATTATCAACATTTATTTCCAAAATCTTTACTCTCAAAAGATTGAAAAGACAGAAGAAATGGATATATATATATATATATATAT
>PVJA010003530.1:0-12500 GCA_004027025.1 Myocastor coypus | reverse complement strand
GCCTCTTTGTGACAAGCACCTGGTCATGCTGCAGGGTGTTAACTCCTTCCAGACTTTTCCCCATCCTCATCTCCCCTGAGCAGCAGTCCGTGGTGAACTTAGGGAGAATTCAAGGACGTTTATCCGAGCTTTCTCTTCACTGCACACACACTTTCTTTCCTGTCATTGGATTTATAGAACTCTTATCATTGTCTTTCTCTCAGTAGATGACAATCTCTAAGTGAGCAGAGTAGGAGGCTTAGTCTTTCACACAACAAAAGCCATTAGGAGCTGAGTTTTGCTAGCCTCGGTGCTCAGAGCTTCTATTTCCTTCCCCCTTTCTATCCAGTGGGTGACCCATTTTTTCAGCACTTACTCTTGATTATGACAGGCTCCTAACTACTGAAAACGTGATACAATAAATCCCTAGATCCTTACACTTCCCCAAGGTTTTGGATTGTTAGCATCCCCTTTTTATTTTTATTTTTATTTTTTTAAAGAATTTTTTAATTTTATTTATTTTTTTTTTTCTTGTTTCAGAACCTTTGTTTATTCACTCATTTTTATGGCCGGCTCAGCCTGCCCTGAGGGCAGGGCTGGTGCAGCATGTGGTGCCGGGGATCGAACCGCGGTCCCTGAAGCCGCCCAAGCTTTCCCAAGCAGGGGCTTTAGACCACTGAGCCATCCCACTGAGCCCAGCATCCCCATTTTATAAATGAGAAAACAAAGCCTCAGAGAAGGTGGAAACGCTATATGAAGTTCTTAGGTACTGAATATCAGAGCTCAGATTCACCTCTAATGTTTTCATTCTGGAGCCTGCATGCATTTCTTGTGTATATTCTGCTCTGGATCGTTCTTTCTACAAAACTGACCTCAGTGAGGTCCTCTTAGCGATGCTGTATTTAATCTCAACTTCTTTCTTCTGCACATGCTAGGTCTCCTGTTTAGATCATCCTTCTGCTTCCACCACTTAAGTTTCCACTAGTCCTTTCCAAGCCAGAGCACCTTTCACAGAACACTGCCTGTTGTTTCATGACGTGTCACAGTGTCTCAGGTTCTGCTTCTCTGACTTCCTTCACATTGGGGGCTTCTTGGCGAAGTGGCAGTAATTTATTGATATTGAATCTTTGCTATCTAATTTAAATCCCAGCCCTGTGTGTGAAATCAGCACTTATTTGTTGATTCGTTTGGAATTCCTGAAACCAGAATTAGTTCTCAAATTGCTATCTTCTTTGACCCTAACTTCTACATAAATTATATATTTAAATCTCTGTCTTTGTTCATATGGTTATTTTCATGACAAGTTACTGAAATAGTAATTAAAATAGAATACATATTAGATAAAGAGACCTGCATTTCCATCGGAATTGCTTCAGAAATGGGTGAGTCCCATTTCTGAGGTCCAAAGGCATGTAAGGCATCCTCAAAAGAATTTGGGGATAAGGTTTTGGTGATTCACTGCTCATGTCTTTTGGAAGTCATTGAAGAGGAATCTTCTGCTCACTGAGTCATAAGAAGAAAAGGAAAATGGAGAGACAAAGTTCAGATTTTATTAATAAAACACGTGGACCTATCTGGCTCTTTTCCATTGTAACACGTTTTTGTTATTGGTTACTGATATACACAGTTCATAATCATGTTAAATATTCCCTGTTCCATTTAAGCTTGAAGAAAGAATTTTTGTGTTGGCGTATCCAAACAGCTCAGGTTGGAATACACATTGGAGAGGCAGTAAGGGTAGAGATAGACTTCACAGTATTGGGCTGCTCACCACTGAAGTGAAGTCCACTGTGAGCCAATGTCTGGTTTTGCAATCAGGCTAGCAGCATATTATCTAGAGGGTATGGATGTGTGTGTGTGTGTGTGTGTGTGTGTGTGTGTGTAGATGATATTTCATCCAAGCTTAAATATTAGAGATGTATCAGAAAGTTTCTTTTCCTTGCTAATACATCTGATAAAGTATCTAAGTGTGAAGGATGCCAGAGCAATAGAGATAGATCTGGACCAAGTTCTTGGATAGATAGCATCAAGTGTCATGGGTGGGAGCCTCAAGATAATATGTCAGAGGGCAAGAGTGAAAGACACAGATTCAACCAAATGGTGCAAAATAAATAACACCATAAATGAAGTTCTAGTTGTCTCCTAAAATCAGAAGCAGCGCTAGTTTTGTTAACTTTCTAGTTATTGAGTCAGAGTCACGAACTAGTGTGATGCTTCTAGGAATACCAGGAGAGATACAGTATTCTGATTTAATGGGCAATGGAGAGCTGAGCTGGAGCTGATCTGCTTCTCATTGGCTCCTGTTGAAATCTATCTGCAGGTCGGGTGGAGCCGTCTGGGTGGGATCATTCGCCTCACAGTTCCCAAAGCTCTTTCAATTCAACATAACAGTGAAGATCATTTCTGACCCAAAAATTTAATGTCAGCTGCCAAGAACGATCAGGCACCTATGTTCCTCCTTTCCCTACTCCCTGTAAGGCTTTTCTCCTGTTCAGACAGAAAACACTTCAGCTTCCTGACAACCCCCTGTTACTCTGATGCCCTGTGTTTTATTCCTGACATAATAACCAAGTATGTGAGACAGACAATGTTTGTCTAAGGTTGGCAGCTTTGTAGTGAGTCAAAAGGCAGGGATGAAGGAAGCAGTGCGATGGGAGACCTAGGAAGATGGGAACCCGGGGTGATCGTTCTTCTTCTGTCTGTCTCCTCCCCAATAGACTGACAAAACAGCAGCAAGCACCCTTGGTCTAGGAGAAGCTCATTCTATTTTTCAAAAAGTCTTGAGCTAATTTGTTTTTAATTTCCAGATATGGTGGTTGCAGCAAAATATTTCATTTAACTTACTCAACCCTCATCTGCTGAGTAGACAGGCTTCTTCCATGGAAAGTGTCCGATGATAGGAATGTAGTAGAAGAAGAAGAAGAAGAAGAAGAAGAAGAAGAAGAAGAAGAAGAAGAAGAAGAAGAAGAAGAAGAAGAAGAAGAAGAAGAAGAAGAAGAAGAAGAAGAAGAATTAATAGCATCATCCTTTGAGTACATCTTCTGTGCTGAGTTCTGTGGTTGCTATTAGTATGGCTGAGCTTTCTCATCGCTTGAACAAGGACTATGACATGCCCAACTTGGAGCAAAAGTTCATGGTTTCAGAGATTTTAGATCAAGGTTGCTACCTATATAGGAAGGTCTTAGCAGAAAGGCATGTGTTATGGTTTGTACGTATTTGTCCTACAGAAGCTTCATGCGGTCATTGAAGTGCAGTTGTAGAGTTAGGTTGGTATTATGGGTCTGAGTACTGCTGGGACTCTGAGTGTGAGGGCTACATCCAGCCTAGGGCAGATAGCCTGAATGTGACGTAAGAGACAGAGAGACAAGCTTGCTCTCTGTAGCCGTTGTTGCTGTTTCTCCTCCCTTTTGCTCTTGCTATTTTGCTGTGTTCCACTGCATGAACTGCTGCCCTCTGCCATGGGCCAGTCTGCCTGGGAGCTAGCTTTGCAGGAACTAAAACCTCAACGAACAGTGAGCTAAATAAACCTCTCCTTTCTTCATTTTGAGCGTTGGGTATTTGTCACAGCAATGAGAGAAGAGTAGCTGAGACGGCATGGCGGCAGGGTGGAGGAGGAGCTCCTCAGCTCACAGTATGCTGAAGCACACAACAAGGGAAGAGCTAGAAAGGAAGGGATCAGGGGCCAAGCAGAGTCCGTAAAGTGACTCCTCCCCCTTGACCTATGCAGACACATGCAGAAGCTTTCCTTACTAATCTCTCACATTTGTCTCAAGCCCATCAAGTTGACCAATAGACTACTGCATATACATTCGGGTTTTCTAAATAATGTTAGTTATACTGTGGGAAATGTACTAATAGGTCCATAGTATACGTGGGAAATAACTTGTATTAACAAGCACACATCAGTAATGAGCAATGGATCTGGACATCTTATTGAGGTCTCTTTAACTAATATGATTGAAGCATGATGTATGTTTAAGTAAAAAAAGAAAAATTACAGGCCCAGGGAGATAGTTCAGTGGAATAAGCCCTAGCCTGGCAAGCAGAAGGTCTTGAATTCAATCTTTCGTACAAGAACAAGAACAACAGAAAACTGCAGTGAAGGGCACATTGCCATTAATGGCCTTCAGAACACAAACGTTCACAGGGACGCACTTAGGCTGTCGTTGCCGTCGCTCTGCACAGCAGTTTTGGAAGGCCTTTTCCAAGGGTGCACTTCGCTCTGCTTCCACAGCTGCCTTACCTCCCCAATCCATGCAAAGCATTTACCTTTCTTGGTCATTTTCTCTTTCAAAGAGTCAGGAGTCGCATGGCACCGGACGCAGTGAATAAAGTGCGTGAAAGCCTGGGAAGGTTTTCCAAGCCTCTCTCTCTCTGTTGTGTGGCACCAGCAGCCACATCTGAGCAAGGCTTATTCTGAGGACGAAAGAGGACTTTTAAAACTGCTTCGAGGGCCCGGTAGGATGGCTCAGTGGTCTAAGGCGCACCTGCTTAGGAAAGCTTAGGCGGCTGCAGTGACTGCAGTTCGATCCCCCGCACCACGTGCTGCGCCAGCCCTGCCCTCAGGGCAGGCTGAGCAGGCCATAAAAATAAATAAATAAACAAACAAAAGTTCTGAAACAAGAAAAAAAAAAGAATAAATAAAAATAAAAATAAAAATAAAACTGCTTCAAAAGTGGCAAGAATAACTGCATAAGGGTGCTCAGAGAAAGAGGGAGCATTCTGAGAGGGTGAATGGCTGTGTGTCTTTTTTTGTAATAAATTTTAAAAAGTTAAGCATTCACATTTTTGTCTTTCTCTAGATAAACAGACAGACATATTACTCACTGAAATATAATGCTATATATCCTATAATAAAACAAAGGTTTTTTGTTTGTTTTGTATTTTAAGAAAAGGATACTACTGCGCATAAGATTTTTAGTAAGGGAGATAGATTTGATCTCCTCCTACCTCTCCTAATAGCTGTGTGACAGTTTACCTCCACTGGACCTAGGCATCCTCGTCTATAAGATGGTATGATAACATCTGGGTTGTGGAATTGCGTGAGCTTTGAATCAGATAATGTGCCACCTAAGTGCATATGGCTAACTGCTGCAAACTTATGTGATCCTAATAATGACTTTAAGATGCCATCATTATTTTTTCTTATTTTCTAAGTGAGAGAAAAAGGCTACAGAGATGAAGTAATTTGTGCATTGAAGTTAATAAATGACAGAGGGAGGCTCAAACTCATTCTTTCAAATACCCCAAAATAAACCTAGGTAAGAATCTGTGTTCCATTGACAGAATTTACCTTAGAATCTACCCGAAGATCACCAAACACTGCAGCATATTCTCTTTCATATTCAGTCCAGCCTGCTTTTTTTTTTGATAGGACCTCGTACATCCTGTGGACTACATAGGAGTATTGGATTACACGTTACACATAGTGCATTGTTGGGAAATTACTCCAGCATCATCTTTTAGATGATTATATAAAGCAGCTACAAATATATTGAAGGAAAATAGAGCCCCCTTCTTAGTATTCAAGCATGATTCTTAAACCCATACATCAGAGTGGAGCAGGTCCAATTACCATAGATTTTTTTTTTTCCAAAAGAGTTAGATTAATACCAATTAACAGGTCAAGATGGAAGTTGAGACCTTATCCTGTTCACAGAATGAGTTGCGATTTCACGTCATCTGACACACGCATAATTAAACTTACCAGGAAACATCTACCAATGCACACACCACAATAAATATATACTTAATTACAAGTCACCATGCATATATGCTTAATTACACATTCTGCTACCTGCAGATTAATTACACGTCATGTTACATGCACACAATCAGAAGAGGTGACATTTGATGACATTAAAAGAACTAAGAGAACATAAAGGAGCAATTTTTAAACAGTTGCATAATGTGTTTTTTTTCTCTCTTTACAGAAGGCATCAGACATTAATTGTAACTCAATCAATCACAAAGCATTTATTGCACTCATCCTGTCAATTTTAGTTTTGTAGTCTCTTTTGCATCTATCCTGGGCTTTCCATTTATGGTCACCCAAGCTATCTTCCTGCTGATAGTCTCAGGCACTGCAGTTGACCTTCCTCTGCCTGTACCCAGCATCCAGCTGTGCTCATGCTCATCCTAACAGACCTTGTGTTAGTCAGGGTTCCAACACTGTCACAAAATACCTGATGCAAAAAAACAACAGAAGAAAGATTTCTTTGGGTCCACAGTTTCAGACGTTTCAGCCAAGAGTCACTTGGGTCTGTTGCTTCTGGGCCTGTGTTGATGCAGAACAGTGCGACAGAGAGCATGTGGGAGGGAGCGCAAAGTGGCTCACGTTGTGGCAGAGAGAGAGAGAGAGAGAGAGAGAGAGAGAGAGAGACAGAGACAGAGACAGAGACACAGAGACAGAGAGGGACAGAGACAGAAAGAGGAAGAGAGAGGGAGAGAGGGAGGGAGGGAAAACAGAGAGACAGAGAAAATGAGAGCGTGGGGGCTAGGGGACAACATGCGTTTTCAAGGTCATACTCCCATCCATGACCCATACCTTCCAACTAGGGTTCACATTCTAAAAGCCTATCCATGAATTCCTTAGTAGGGTAACGCATTCACGCGGTTACTGTCTTCATGATCCAATCATCTTCCAGAAGCCCCACTCTGAACACAAGATCCCCTCAGGGGACATTTTTCTTAAATTCAAATGATAACAGATCTCTGCTCTTTCCTGGATGTTCTGTTTTCTGCTGCTAACCCAGAAATCTTCAAACAACTCAGTTCCACTTATTTCCATCCTTAGCTAAAAACCACCGACCACTTTCCATTACCCTGGGTCAAAGTCTGGGGTACACTTCCAGGCTCTCTGTGGCCCCGCACTCCCTCAGCTCACCAGCTTCTAGTCTCCTCCTTCTCCTCCTCTTTCTCTCCATTCCTCTAGCAATCTCTAACTCCTCATACATCAAGATCGTCTCATACATATTGATCCCTCTGTCTAAGCTTTGCTGATGCCCTGGATCCAGTTCATTGTTACTGTTACATTTTGTACTTTTTCTCATAGGAAATTATCACAATATGCTACGTGAGAACTTGTGTACAGTGCTTAGTTAGTGCCTGCCTCCGTCAGTGCAAGCTCCATGAGGATCACGAGAGAACCTTTTTTATTTTCACTGTAGCCTTTTCGCTTTGAAAGTGCCTGGTGTTTAGCGCTATATAAATTGCATTGTAGTAAGGTTGTCATATTTATTAAATATAAATAGGTGATACTCAGTTATATTTGAATTTTAGGTAAACAACAAACATGGGTAGGTGCCATAGTTCGGCAGACTAAAGCACCAGCTTAGGCAAGCTTAGGCAAGTTCGGGGACTATGGTTCCATACCCAGCACCACACGTGGTGCGAGCCTCGCCCTCAAGTGGCATGCGCCTATAATCCCATTGCTGGGGAGGCAGAAAACAGGAGTGCAAGGTGCGTAGTGAGAACTTGTCACAACCAAATACATTAAAAAGAAAAAAAAAAAAAAAGGAAACAAGACCTGGATTTCAGGATAAGTGCGTCCCATGCAATATTTAGAATTCCCTTATCCTAAAAACTACTAATTATTTATCTGAAATTCAAGTTTAACTAAATGTCCTATATTCAATCCTACAACTCTACCTTTAGGCACTTATTATTTGGTGGCTTAATAAATAACAGAGTGAATGGGTAAATTAAATTAGGTGAACATACAGGAGACCCTGGTTCTAGCTCAGCACTGCTTTCTGTTTTACCCACACCAGACCCTTCCTTCTTCCTCTACCATGCAATGAAAGTCACTCACATTTCTCAGGTCCTTATAATACCAAAGTGAAGAAATGGAAAATTACAGCAAATACTAACTTATAAGTTATCGGTGTCCTTTCCAGGCTAGGACTTTGCTTCTAGAATTATCTGACTGGCTAAATTACCCCAATCTTGAACTGGAGAGACAGCTCAATGGTCTAAAGTGCCTAATTAGGCAAGCTTAGGCAACTGCAGAGACTGAGGTTCAATCCCTGGCACCACATGCTGCGCCAGCCCCACCCCCAGGGCAGGCTGAGCTGGCCATAATATAAATAAATAAGTAAGTAAAGTTTTTAAAAAATAAAGAAATTATCCTACATTTGTCTTTCAAATTTCAACTCTCTCTGACTTTTCTCTGTCAACTAAAAAATTTAAAAATCCCTTTTTTACTCAACTTCTAGGTCTTTTGTAGTCTAGCATTATCACATTTTAGAGCTAGTGGACAGGAATGGTAATGGTTTTTAATGTTTATATTTTAGAAAATCAAAATCAATGCAAAAAAATCCATGATGAATAAAATATCAAAAGTTTAAATAAAAACAAAATCTGTATAACTGATTTTTTTTTTCTTTATTTTGCCTCCAACTCAAGTATGGCTTGGCAGAGAAATTTTTATTTAAACTTTTGATATTTTGCTCATCATGAGTTTCTTTGTATTGATTGAGATTAAAAAAAAAAACAACAACATTGAATTCATGTGTTATTTATTCTGATTACTCAGTAGTTTGGCATCCCTTCATTTCCCTCCCAGGGTAAGTGCCCCCTGTGTCTCACCCTACTCCAAGCCTTGGTGAGTGCAGCCAACCTTTGGAAAGAGCGATACAGTGGAGAAATAGGAACCAGATGTGCAGGGTCCACAGTGCCATGCTGAAAGCTCAGAGTTTATCCCATGGACAAACAGCACTAGAGAGGCTTTCAGCAAGAGGAGAACAGATTCTAAGTTGGGCTTTCCAGAGGGCTGCCCGGCTGCTGTCTGGCGTGTAGTGCTGGTTGGCAGGATTCTGCCTCATTCTGAGAGGCATGGCAGGAGGCTCAGGTGAAGGCCACAAGAGAGGTCAGGGTTAGGGAGGAGGCAGTGAGCAGGGGCGGAGCCTGTAGCTCACAGAGCAAAGCTGCGCTGGCTGCTGACCGGGGGAGAACACCTTCTCCTTTGTCTTACCCTTTTGGCTCTTCTCTGCTATCTCTTTCCTGTTCAGCTTGGCACATCTTGTTGGAAAAGCTCAGAGAAGGAGGGAGCCCAAGGTGCGGGCTTGTCAGCTTCAATAACCACGACTCCAGTACCTTGGATGCTCCCTGACTTTTTTGCAGGCCTTCTGGGCATTTTCTCAGCCCCTCCATAAATGAGTTCCCCAGAGATCCATACATTGAGTATCATACTCATTCTACCCTGCATATATGTTCCTAGAGATGGATCAACAAATTCACTTTCTGAAATGATATGGAAGAGACACCATGGCCCTGACACTCTCCTTTTTGGTATTCCTATTTTGAAAACCAACCTGCATAGGAATTCATCATTTCAATTAAAATTCACCTAGGATTTGTTTGAAAAAATTAGTAGCAATGCAGAATCCCCAGTCTAAAAGGGACTCAGATTTGGCTTTCACCCCACAGCCACCGCGCACCTTGCTCTGCGGTCTTGAATACAATATATGGTTTTCTGTGTTTTGAGTTTACTTTCTGGGGAGCCTTGCCGTAGATGAGTGAAGCTGGGCAATGAGAGTTAAGTCATAGTTACTTCATAACCAAGTGACCTTGGGCAACTTTTCTTAAGGCTTTTTGAACTGTACATTTCTCTTTGCTTGTAGGAGAACTATAGGCTTTTGATTGGGGTTAACGTTTGGCGAGTGCTTAAAACTTAATCGGTGTCTAATACCTGTTAGCCACGCCCTTGCTTCCCTGATTGGCAGAGCCATGTAATAGGAAATAAGGTGGCAAACTAGGATGGGATGCAATTTTTCAGCTGGTAAATACTAAGAGCAATTGGATGCTAAAATATGCTGATGCAAGGAATAATTTTGGAGAAAGTTTGCAATTATGGGCATGGAATGCCAGAATTTGGAGCGGGAATGTGTTTCCATGAAACAGAGTCATTAGAATAATTGCGGTGCCTTATAGGAAAATGGAAGCCTCGTTTGTGCCTTCTGGTGGTATTTGTTAACTGTGTACTCTAAAAAATAGTAATTTTCCATCAATTATCTCTTCTTATGTAGTTTCAGTGATGATAAACTATGAGGCACCAGCTTTCTCATGCCGTATCACCTTTCTAAATTTAGACAAAGGGAGTAGGCATACGGACGAAGCCATTGTTATTTCTCAGTTTTTCAGTTTAATTGTTTTCAGTGTTTGTAAGACAGGCCTCGCATCAAAGTAAGTGTCTTTGCCAGCTCTATGTCATACATCCAGGGGCTCTTCTGTAAATCAGGACTCTTTTCTCTACTTCCTTGATGTGGCATAAAGGTTAATAAAAGCATCCATAAGAAGAACTTGGCTAGTGCCATGTTATGACCAGTAATGCTACGACTATCACCACGGTAGTCAGTATTCGTGGCAGAAACGGATTTAGTACTGGGCATAGAAATATATAAGATCATTTAACAATATCTGCCAACAGAGTCAAAGGCAGAAGAGTCCAAGAGATCTATCTATCTGTGTGCTGGAGATGTAAAGAATCAAGCTGAAGTATGATGCCCACGGCCCTGTCTCCTGCATATCCGGGGAGGCCAAGGAATCTGTATTGGAGAACTGAAGGATCTGTGACAGAAAGCCCAGGGGCCAGTTTTGGAGGCTAGAGAGCCTGTGCTGGCAGGCTGAAAGGCCAGTGCAGGGAACTGAAGCGTCCACACTGAGAACGAGAAGAGAGCTGACAAAGAGAAGGGGAAGGCAGAGACCAGAGCTCCTCCCAAGAGAACAGCAGCCATCTGGGGCAAAGGGGAAGGGCCAGGACCAGAGGTCCACAGAAGAGCACAGCTGAAGCTTCTCGAAGGAAATCAGCTGGATGAAAATCAGCAGCAGCAAAGGTCTTCCAAGGGAAATCAGTGTGTAATCCACGCGTCACATTTTCCTGTTATGCAGTTCGGACTACAAGCCTCGTGAGTGGGTCTTTCATGTCCATAGCCATACTAACTCAATTCAACTGGGTAAATACCCAGGTCTTAGTTTTAACAATGTGGTTTTGTAGCATTATTTCTTCTTTAATTCTTTCTCTATAGCAAATAAAATAATAGGATTAGGGCCATGGATTCAATTTTGAGCATGGATTCAATTTCATTTTTAGATATATATCTTGAAAAAGTAACACTGCCTTTTATTTTATTAAAGATGTACTTTTCCATAGCAAAATGAAGTTCCCAAGAGTATCACAACTTAGATTCTTGTAAAAGTTTATCAATTTATCCAAGATCACCAAGAAAAGCCTGCAATCAGAATCACTTTCCATTCTCCTCTTGATTTTTTTAACTTAACATTGTGTCTGTGGATTTTTTTCAAAATAAAGTAAATTTGAAGCTGCCCTTGCATCATTTAGAATGCACAAGTCCTTCCTTTCTTTTCTCTTTCCCAGCAGAGCTACTCCATGGCATGTGTTGCATGAATGCAAATTCGTTTTTTACATCAGAAAATGCAAAATTGAATAAGGAAGGCTATCTGATATGTAGCAAATCAAACAAAATCTAAATGAGTTTTGAATCCAAGCACAAATTTAAGGTGCAGTGTGATGTGTAGGAAAGAGCAATGAGCTCAAGTTTGCAGTTTCAGTCACTTACTTTTCCCAAATATCTGTGTTTTCTTTGGAAAACTATGTGTACTTCTAGATAATCAAGAATTAATAATTGCAATTAAACATTTCTCATTGATGACTATCAAAGTATTTATCCTGAACTTCATCAAATATTATAAAATAATTCTGAGCTTGACTAATTTAAATATTCATAAATCATATATTAAAGCAGTCCACTGCTCTCTTCTTTTGAGTAGATGAGACAACATGATCTATGGTATGATAGGTGTTGCTTTCATCAGATGACTTGGTCAAGTTTCATTTTAGGTATTCCATACAAGTTAGAACAATGTGAATTAGATTACACATTGAATAAATATGAAATAATAAATGTGAAATATTATGAATAAAATATGAAATATTATGAATAAATATGAAAGATTACTGAAATACTGGAGAGTTATCTATTACTGTCTCTGTCTGTCTATCTATCTCTATTATATCATTACTTAAAACATTATAATTGAGATGGTCCTGGGTGGAGTCAGTGATTTTCAGCTCATTCTGAAAATCATCTGGGTTTGAATACATAGGTGAAGACCGCCTTGTTGCACCACTTAGTGATTGAATGAGCCCTACCATTACTTGGATAAGACAAAGGTTTCTATCCTTGACTGATTCTTGTTAACACAAGTACTCATATAGATATTGCAAATATATTAGGTGACAAAATAAAAACCCAAAATTTTCTCAATGGGCAGAATAATCCATAGAAACAACCCAATGACCTTCGGCCGGAACTGCCATCTTCCAGTAATTTGTCAAAATGACTAACACAAAGGGCAAGAGGAGGGGAACCCGTTATATGTTCTCCAGGCCCTTTAGAAAACATGGGGTGGTTCCTTTGGCCACATACATGCGAATCTACAAAAAGGGTGACATTGTAGACATCAAGGGAATGGGTACTGTGCAAAAAGGAATGCCTCAC
>PVJA010003529.1:26666-94360 GCA_004027025.1 Myocastor coypus | reverse complement strand
ACCAGGACTACCGCCATAGTTTCCACCATCACTTCCAAATCCATTATATCCAGCATCACCTCCTTCATAACTATCTCTGTTGCCTCCTCCTCTACCACCATAACCATTCTCACCAAAGTTTCCATCATGGTTAAAATTCCCTCTACCACCTCCAAAGTTTCCTCCATGATGCATGAAGTTGCCAGATCCACCTCCATGGCTTCCTTGTGGTCCAACAGACTGCATCTCTTATTTACAAAGGGCTTTCTTCACTTCACAGGTATTTCTGAACAACAATTTTATCAATTGTGTCATGATCATCAAAAGTTACAAAAGCAAATACTCTCTTTTTCCCCACTCTGCCTGTCTGTCATAACTTCTATGGTTCCAATCTTACCATATGTTTCAAAGTAGTCTTTAACATTATACTCTTCTGTATCTTCTTCAATGTCACCCACAAAAATTTTTCTTCACTGTTAGATGGGCACCAGACTTTACTGAATCCTCTAGATCCAGCTCTCTTTGATTCCACTACACACCCATCAACTTTGTATGGTCACATACACATTGCTGCATCCACCTCTTCAACACAAGAGTATGTCACAAAACCAAAGCCTCTGGACTGTTTTGTTTGAGTCTCTCACTATCACACAATCTGTGAGTGTTCCCCAGTTCTCAAAGTGTTCTCTTAAACTATCATCAGTTGTTTCAAAACTCAGACCACCAACAAACAGCTTCTTCCACTACTTTGGTTCCTTTGGATCATGGCCCTCTATTTTGAGACCAGACTCACCTCTACCAGCTCAAACTCAGTATCAATGTAAGGTTTGTAATCTGTGATTTCATCAGTACATCAGGGATCATCAGTGATCTCACAGGGGCCAAATTTATTTTATTTTGTTTTTATTTTAAGGGAACAAAAATTTAAAAAAAAAAAAACCAAAGCAACAAAGAAACAATTAAAAAGACACAAAATTTCAAAACAAGATGATAGGAAATTACAGGTATGCAAGATTGATCAAGCAATACAAACATTAACTATTCCTTTCAATAAATCAATGGAAATTAGTAGTACAATTACCTTAGCTATTTTGTGTATTTATTTATATTTTTTCTTCCCTTTTTTTCTCCTTTCCTGCATCCCAGCGGTTCTTTCCTTTAATAAAAGATAAACTGAACAATGAAACTGTTTCAAAACAGGTTATTACGACAGTTACAATAGTTGTTACTTTGTCTTCCTAGTAGTTATTCAGAGTAGAGCCAGAGCACGATAACTTGTCTATTCAATATTAGCCCACAACTTTCATTTTAATGAACTAAAAGAAAATAGCTGTACAACAATCTTAACTATCTTATATGTACGTTTTTTCTCTTTTCCTTTCTTCATAAACAACGTATTATTTCACTAGTGTGAAATAAAAAATAACAAGTAAATAAGATCCAAATGCAAGACAGATATTGTGAATTGGGAAGAAACTGCTTAAAAGAAAAGACAAACTGTTGAGGAAGTAAACATAAAGAAAGGTGCCAACTTTATCAATCAGAAGTCATGGGCCTGAGGCTCCAGGTGGTAGAACACTTGCCTAATATACTCAAGGCCCATTCCATCCTTGCCACCATAAAACAATTTTGAACCTTCCTCTGAAGTCCTTAGCACTTTGCCAACAGTCTCTTCCTTTTAACATCCCCTTTCCTTTAACATTAGCCTCCTACAATCATCTGCCACTAAAATACTCTCTCCCCATTTGCTTGCTATCATTCTAATTGATTAAATAGATCTGGTAGGAGTTACCAATATCCAGCTTTCAATCCTGTATGGCACTTTGGATGACTACATTCATCACTTATATGCATACTATGAATATTTTCACAAATACAACCCATGTTTACCTTGAGACAGTCACTTTTATAATGAACACTCCAAGGATGGAAATATTTAAGTTATTTGCCCAGAATTGCAAAGCTTGTAAGTGTAAGAGTCAGGTTTCAAATTGAAGCTATTTGTTTATTTATTTATTTTTTATTTTTTATTTTTTATACACTTTAGAGCTCTATTTATTTTCAATGTGCAAAGTTGCCCTCTAGTATTTCCATACTTAGTGTTTCTTCTATCACAATCATATCTCACTCAGATTTCCAGATCCAGCCAAAATTAACAAGCACTTATGTGAATCATCCAATATCTGTTCATTTACTTCTTAGATAAATATCAGCCTAAGTGGAAGTGTTCTACGTTGTTGTGTCATACAGGACTCATTAGCCACACATGGATATTAAATATTAGAAATGTATTAAGAACACAGAACTGAAATTTAAGTTTTGTTTAATCACATAAATTGAAATGCAGTTGCATGCAACTAGGGGATTTACAGCTCTAGACCTTTGCTACTCAATCGTGGTCAATAAGTGTGGACTTATTAGATATGTTGAATCTCAGGCACAGCCTCAGACCTACTAAATAATGACTTGTAACAAGCTCTCCAGGTGACTCATCTGCACATTAAAGTATGAAAAATCATTCTCTAGAGCATCTGTTAGTAATCGTTATGGCTTTTAAAAATCATAGTTTGTAACATGTTTTCTAATATAAGTAGCTAAAGAGAAGAATGCATCTTATTGACACAGTAAAGTAACTATTTGGTGAATTAAACATACCCTATATATTAGATATATAGATAATCTGAGGTTATTACTAAGAGAATAATTTTAAGCAGACAATTTTCTCCTCATATACATATGTATGTACACGTACACTTGCAACAGAGATGGAAAACTATGGTGTCTATTTAAATTAAATATTACAGTAGAAGATTCATGGCCATTACCTCCCGTCAAAATGTTCCTGCTGCCCCAAACTCACTTAGCCAATCATACTGCAACTTTCTGAACCACATCTCAAAGGCCTCCTTTGGAGTGCCTGTATGAAGTATGATCAAAATGATGGCAAATGCTGCTGTAAATATCATTGAGAAGAAAGGTAGGCTGATAAAAATGTAATGTGACTCCCGTCCTCCTTTTGCACTGGATCTGATACCATGCAACTTCTGGCTCTTCCTACAAGTGATCACAAAAGGTGAGTGTTTTGAGTCAATTTATGGCAGCCATACCAGAGCAATTATGAAAGAGGATTTCTAGAACTACTTCAGCAAATTGGAGGAAGGATGGGATAAGTGCTCAAAACAAGGGGCTACATTTGAGGGGGATAAATGACAATGTGTCTTTTGCTATAATGAATGTTAAAAAATAAACATTATACTTTTATCAAACCATACACACACACAAACACACACACACTTGAGTGTGTATATGCATGTTGTATCAGCTAGTGGCCATTACTAAGAGAATAATTTTGAGTTTTGAGTAGAGAAAGAGATTTAATATAAGATCTATACATCTATACATCTATCTATCTATCTATCTATCTATCTATCTATCTATCTATCTACCTATCTAACTATCTATCACCAAAGGGTCATGCAAAGTAGCAAAATATCTATTTGTTCCCTGGAGATTCAAATGATCTAATCAAAGCTTGGAGCTCACTGCGGTGTCCCCTGTATGCCTCTGTCAGGAGAACAAAAGTTCTGTGCTGGGTGCCAGGAGGCAATGTCCAAGGTGAGGATGAAGACTAGGCCTCTTCCAAAACATAAAAGGGAGCCTTCCTTTTCCTTGTGCATTTATCCAATTCAGGCTGAAAGTCTATTGGTTGGTGTCACTCACGCATGGGGTGAATCATGTCCTCAGGAAATTCCTGCCACCACGCCCAGCACTGTGCTGATCCAATTTAGTTTAGTGTTACTCAAATTGATAGGAACAGTTAATTATCACACATGTTCTGGAGTTTCAAGTTGAACATAGGACAACATACTATATAAGGAACACACTGGAGTTTGGGCTTACATCCCAATCCAGGCAAACAAGACCCAGAGATGAGCAGGCAACCCTTAATTCTCTTTGGGGACATACAACGAACCCAATGCCTTTCAGAGCTCCTCCTAGTTACTCTCAAAAGGCCATAGCAAACTTCCCCTTAGCATCAGCCAATATACCAAGAGTTTATACATGGACTTTGGGAAACATTCATACAAATTCCAAAACATAACAACATAAATTTCAAAAGTCTTTATTTGAACCCTGGGCTCACCTTTTAAAATAAATAACTAATGTTCATTAATTCCTAAAATGTCTCAGGAATCCTGTTCTAGGGTGAGAAATATGGTACTGAACTAGGCCTAACTCCTACTCACACCCTTAGATATTAGAAAAAGAGAGGAAATTTTCATTTGTATATAATCTGTATTACAAAAACCAAATTAAACACACTAGTAGCTCACAAGAGTTGATTTTAAGAATGTTTTAATTCTTAGTATTACTAAGGTTGTATCTTAGTCAAAAGAAACCAACATCTGAACCAAGAGTTATGTTTGGTGGATCTCAGAGTGATTTTTGGCTACCAAGGGATATTTGGTAAAGTCTGCAGACATTTGGGTTGTCACATTGTGAGGAATGAGACGGGGATGTAGCTATCCATCCCATTAGACATAGCATACTTCTCAGGGCCAATAAATAATTACCCAATTCAATTTGTCAGTAGTGTTAAGAAACCTTGCCTTACTCATTCTACATAGATTCAGAATTAAACCATTCCAGGAAAAAGGTGTCCCTAGTTTTGATGGAAGAAAACAAAGAGACTGGTAAAATAGAAACCCAATTCCTTATCTTGCCTTCTTGGATAAATCCATAAAGGGAGCACTAGTCTGATGCGAAATCATTGCCAGCCACAACAGAGATGCTACTCAAGAGAGAACTTGGGTGTGCTCATACTACCTTCTCTGATACTTATGAATCCACTCAAGTAGAGGAGCTGGGGAGATAACTCCATTGCACAAGTGCCAGCTTTGCAAGTGCAAGTTTGTGAGCTTGAACCCCGGTCCCACAAAAAAATCAAGTAGAGCTATTAGGTACTAGATTTTTCTACTTAATTTATGTGGAAAAGGAGCAGAAATTTGAATAAACTCTTTTTCCTATATTTTTATTAGTTTCCTTCCAAGACATCTCAAATCCAAGCTCCGTGATTTCCCAGTCAGGTTTATTTACTTATATATGTCTTATATGTATTTTAAAAATTTATACATCATAATTGTACATACCTACAAGGTACAGGGTGATATCTGGTTAGTGCTTGGAAGGGAAGCAAGCATTCATAAAAATGTCAACACTGCTTGCCCTCTGGGCTTTAGAGAAGATTTTATCCCATGATTTTGTCTGTATGCTGCAAAAATATAGCTCATTTTACTTATAATAACCCTTTGCCCTTAAAGAAACAGAAATTCTGAGTACCAACCTGTCAACATGCTACAGCCTTGCTTGCTTTTTCTGGGCTCCTTTCACCATGGAACCAAAACCACTTAAAGGTCACATTCTCTGTATTGTGCTGATGTTCTTGTGAATAATGTGGCCATGAGATTGTGGTCCCTTGGGATTCCAGTGGCTCTAGATTCCTAAGCCTCACTTGTTTTGTTTACACTATTTTCTTCTGGTGGTACCTGGCAGAAGAACATTCTGTGCACAGCCTGCTCACATATTTGCCCAGCAGTCCTCAGGATACCTGACTTCCTGGGTTAGCCGTGAGAAGACAGCTTTGGATTCTCATTCAGATTTGGAGGCATCCCAAGAGCCCTTAGGTTCTGTTGCTTGCCTGCCCATTGTGTTTAAAGACCCTCTTAAGATGATCAGCTGGCATTTTTGCTGTGGTAAACAAAACCTTTTGGACAACTACATGACTCTTGTAGAGATACAGAGAATCTCCTGGCTTTCGGCATTCTGTTGTTGATCTCTGCATGGTGGTCTCTGGACACTGGTCTGCCTGATTGTTCAATCACTCGGACTTTTGTGGACTTCTGCCTATTCTTGTAGCAGGGAACTGGAGGTCTTCAAGAACTGATTAGAATGTAGGGTGGCTTAGCTCCCTCTGACTATCATTTGTGCCTCATACCCATGCTTTGTGTGTCTTCTAGCCAAAATCCACTCTAGCTCTTGACTTCCATTCTTTTCAGTCTACTAGAAATCTAGTTCTCGGAGGAACTGAATACGTTTTCATATACCTGGCCCAAGAACTAGATGCCCATTAAGGTAAGAGAGTACCTGTTGTCTGGAATTATCAAGATTCTTTTTGTTTTGTACAAGTCTACCCTTTTTCTATGGAACAATGGATCTTTTTTGACGTTGGTATTCCTATGCTACTGTTCCACAGTGACCATTTCAGCACCACTATGTTCTAGCAGTAGGCTTTCTGTCTCCTCTGGGCCACCAGCTCTCCAAAGAAACAAATGAACTTTCAATGACCTTATTTCCATGGTTCTAGGGTCTCAACAATAAATCTGTATCATGGCTTTCCCCTCCCTGTGAGTTTTGAAGATTATTTTGGGCCAATTGTTCCTAACTGCTATAGAACTCTCATCCTTTAAGCACCAAACATATTCTGTTTTTGTGTTCTTGGTTACTTTCTACATATCAACCTGCCTACAGATTATGATTCTGGTGTCTCCTACACACAAGAGCATTCTCCCTTGATGAGTAAACAAGTGAATGTTTGGTTCCTTCCCTTCTTATGAGATGGTCCGTGAAGGCCCTCAGTTCTTTTCCTTTGTTGTCCCCTTCATTAAGGGCTCCTTCAGGCCTTTGGTTAACCTGCATCTGCGGAAGCAAGAGCCCTACAGTATATAATTTCCTCTGTGAATCTTCTCATCTTTATGATAGTCCTGCCTGAATGTGGAATTATCAGGATTCCCTGTGGGCTTCAGCCTGCTCATGGTTAGGGACCAACTATACCTTTCGTGCCTTGGCTGCCTTCAGTCATCATCACTGACTTGTTTTGGTGCTTTTGAGATACCTTCAGGTAGGAGCACTGCAAGGATTTTCAGCTGCTTAGGCCAGTCATCTTCCAGCCCATGTGTCCTCCACTGTGCCGGTGCTCTGGGACATATGCAAGCTCTTCATCTCCCTCATGTTTTAGGGCTTCCTTTGATCAACAAGCATGCCTGTACTCTGCAGATATATGTTCCCATTCATTTATTGTCTTATGTTAATGATTCCCCCAACTGTGAGAGCATAAGCCTGCTTACATACTGTGTGATACCACTTCTGTGTTTTCTGACCATCACCTTTGCGGAGCAACGTGAAATACTTTTAACTGTCTTTCCTATAGCACACTTATACCCTGGATGGTAGGCCTGTCTTTAACCTAGCCATCAGAGAATTTAGCAAATTTTCAGGATACAAGATGAATTTGCAAAAGTTGCTTGCATGGAATACTAACATGGTAAAATTAAGAAAGTAATTCTATTTATATTACTAAAAACATAAATTTAAAACTACAGAATAAATTTAACCAAAGAAATGCAGAACTGAACAGTATAAATGCAAATAACTTCAAAAACACTGTTGAAATAGATTAATGAAGTCTTTAATAAATGCAAATATATCCAGTGATCATATATTGAAAAGCAAAAGATTATCATGGTAGCAATCCACCCCAACTTGAATTAAAGATTCAATATGATCTGTACTCAAGTTTTAGCTATATCTCTGTCTCCTACACCATCTCCTGGCCGCTTCAACTCAGTAACTATTTCCTTTGAATAAGCTAATTCATTTTTCCCAGTATTTGTTGTACCCTTCAGATTCCATTTTTCAATTTCAGGTTCTCACACTAAGGAGCCAACATGATGTTTGCATGTATGTGTCCGACTTATTTCACTTAAGAGTATGTTCTCCAGTTGCATCCAGGTATCGACAAATGACTCAAATTTATCCTATTTTATAGCTGAATAATACTCCGGTGTGTAAAAATACCAGATTTTCTTTATCCATTCTTCAGTTGATGAGTATCTGGATTGTTTCCAGGATTTAACTATGACAAACTGTGCTGCTATAAATGTGGGCACAGCCGGGCTGTGGTGGTGCATGCCTGCAATCCCAGCATTTGAGAAGCTATGACAGGAAGATTAGTGTGAGTTCGAGACCAGCCTGGGCTAGAAAAGTGAGCTCAAGGTCAGTCTGAACTGCATAGCAAGACCCTGTCTCAAAGAGACAAAAAAAAGAAAAAAAAAAAAACTGGGTACACATATATTTCTGTTGTGATGTTTTCAGTTCTTCTGGAGAAATATCCAGGAGAGGAACAGCTGGCTTGAATGAGATCTCTTAATGCTGTAATCAAATTTTAATTGCCTTATTTGAAAAAAATGAATAATGTGATACTACGCTTCATATAGAAATGCAAGAAACTCAAAATAGTCAAGACTATGCTGGAAAAAATAAGGAAGACAAAAACTTTCCAATTTCAATTTTATAATAATGTTATAATATCCAATATTGTATGTTCTGTAAATTAGATATACATAGAGAATTTAGTGAATAAGAATTGAAAGTCTAGATGTAAATTCATTTTTTAATCAATTGATTTCAATAACTGTACAAAAGACCATTTCATTGAAGAATGAATTGTCATATCAAATAGTATTGGCACAACTAGAGTCTACATAGAAAAAAGGAGATTTGTGCTATATTTTATACCATGTACAAAATTCAACTCAGATGAATCAAGCCTAAATGCAAGTGGTAAAATGTCAAATTCTTATATGGATCTCTTCATGAGTTATCACTAGGCAACAGTTTCTTTTTATAATGCTTTTATGCATTTGTTACAGGGTCTCACTATGCAGCTTGGACTCAGTGATCTTCCTGTTTCAGCCTCCTTATCACTGTGGTTACAGTTATGCGCCACCACATCCGGTGTCAGTGGCCAGCTCAGCACACCTAGGGGTAGGACTGCCATGGCCTGTGGTGCTAGTGATCAAAACCTGGTCCCTGCACTTGCATAAGCAGGCTCTTAGTCTGCTGAGCTATTCCACTGGCCCAACAGCTTCTCGAATATACTATTAAAAGCATAATAACAAAAAATAGGTAACTTGGATGTCATTAGATTGCTAAGCCGTAGTGTATCAAAGGATACCATTAAGACACTTAAAAGACAGTCCACAAAATGGTAGAAAGTATTTACAAATCCTATATCAGATATAGGTTTAGTACACAGAATATATCAAAGTGTGTACAACTCCACAAAGAAAATATAACACAATTTTAAAATAGATGTAGAATTTGACTGCATTTTCTTTTTTTATGCAGCACTGAAGATTCTAGCCAGGACCTTGATCGTGCTAGGTAGGTAAGTATTGTACTGCTGCGTCACATCTGCAGCCCTTGGGCAAATAATCTATATAGATATTTCTCTGCATAAGATGTATGACCAACAGGCACATTAAAATCCTTAACATTAGCAGTTATTAGGGAAATGCAAATCAAAGAAAAGTTACTATTCACGGATTGTAGTAACTATAATAAATGAACGGAAAACATCTATTTACATGAGTATGAAGAAATGGGAACTCTCCCATTGTTATAAAGTATATGTAAAGTAAATGTGGGAAACAGTTTGGCAGTTCCCTAGAGGGTTAAACATCCCTTTACCACACAATTTAGCATACACCAATCTTAGTTATAGAACAAAATGAATTGAAAGCATGTGTTCCCATAAAACTCATACATGAATTTGACTGGGCTCAGGCATGGTCAACGATTTCTTCCCTCACTTAAAAGTTTATATAGTAAAGGTTTGATCTCTGGAGGGACATTACTAAGAGCTATTGAGAATTTTAATGGTGGGATGTACCAGTTGGTCTTCAGGTCATCAGAGGCAAGAGGTAGTTCTTGCATAACCAGTTAAGGGTTCTAAGCAGCACTTTTTGAGTTTTCTTGAATAAAGTGTTATTAAAAAAAAAAAAAGCAGGCCCCTTCAATTTTTGCTCATCTTTGTTTGAGAAGCAATCATTTGTTTGGTGTCACTGTTGCTATCCATACCATGAGGTGTTATGGAGAAGGGGTGGTTTTTACCATAGAACCTCCGCTAGGCCATTTGGAACTTTCTCGAATGTCTAGCTATATGGTTTATAAACTTTTCTTCCTAAGTAGCCTTTGTGAAGTATTTCTTTACAAAGTTGTAAACTGACTATGCCATAACACAAATGAAAACCACTGCTGAATCAACAAACAAAATGTGGTACAGACATGCAATGGAAATTACTCAACGATAAAAAGGAATGAGGTACTGATACACAGGACCTGGATGAGTACTTTGAGTACTTAAATACTTTATGAAAGTAAAAGAAAACAAACGCAAAAAGCCACATTTTATATGATTCTATTATAAGGATAAAAAGTAGATTGCTGGTTGCTAAGAGATGAGGAAAGAAGAAATTTGTATATAACATGTTTCTTTTAGAAGTGATGAAAATATTTTGAAGTTACACAGTGGTTATAATTTCCAGCAGAGAATATTAAAAAATCACATGCATTTGTACAATTTACAATGGTAAAAACTGTGCATCTTATATAATTTGTAGCTTAATAAAGTCAGGAATCTCTCATTATTAACTAGCATTCTTGTTGATTTTGATGGAGAGATTTTGTGAACAATTGCTAGATTTAGAGCAGAAAGTCATGGATCCCAGAGTAATTAGTATAAACTTTTCAAAAAATAAAATTTGCTACTTACTAAGGTCTAAACTGCCCCTCTTTCAAAGATGCAGATGGGACATGTTCCCAAGATTTATCTTAAAGATAAGATTACTTCATAAGATTGGACTCCATACAGTGTCAGAATAATGTTTGTAAAGCAATAACTGGCTGAATTTTCTTTATTTGTGGAACTAAAATCAATCCCATTATAGGATCTTAGCTGATGAGAATCTAAGTAGGAGAAAACTAAGTGAAAAACAACATAGTTGATGAATATTGTTGCAAATTTTCTTCCTCAGCTCCTCTTTTGTTCTGTGAGTAGCACCTCTTCCCTAAGTGCTCATTCTAGCACAGAGCCATACAAGTGAGAGAAAGTACACATGATAGACTGAAAGGAGCTGACCTGAAAAAGCTGTGGAAACTGTGTGTCCAGCTCTATGGCATTCATGGAAAGGCAAAACTTCAGGCACATTTAAAAAGTCAATGTTTTCCCATAGCTGGGGGAAGAGAGGCTTAAACAGATGGTCAAAAAACAATTTGTAAGGCAGTGAAACTACTCTACAGGATACTGTAACAGCAGATGCATGCCATTATACATTTGTCCAAACTCATAGAATGTACACCCACCTACTTATAGTGCACTCTAATGTACACTATGGATTCTGAGTGATAATGTGTACAAGGTGCCACTCTGGTGGTTGTTAACACTAGAGGAAGCTCTGCATGTGGACTTTTCTTTCAATTTTTCTGTGAATCTAAAATGTTACATTATTAGAAAAAGGGGGCTTATTCAGAAAGATTACTTCAAAGTCACAACTGTAATCAGATAATAAGATCGTGCAACTGACTTTCCTATAGTTTGTGTTAACAGAAAAGATGTTATTTCTGCACTGTCAATTGTCAAGGGTACTGCACTGGGGTTAGATCAAAAGTTTCTGAATTAGAGGAAAGTGGTCACAATTACTAGATAAATCTAATGTGCTTGGTTAAAGCAAAATTATAGTACAGAAAAGCTTCAGCTTCTCTCTCTCTCTCTCTCTCTCTCTCTCTCTCTCTCTCTGTCTCTCTCTGTCTTTCTCCTTGCTCTTTCTGTTCTGTCTCTGTCTCTTTCCTTCTCTTTATGTCCCTCTCCCTCTCTCTCTCTGGATTGAACCCAGGTCCTGTGTACTGAGGTATTCCTCAGCCTTTTATAAATTTGTTTTGAGAAAATGTCTTGCTAACCTTTTAAAATGCTCAGGCTATCCTGAAAACTGTACTGCTCCTGCCTCAGTCTCCCAGTTCTGATATTATAGGCATGTGCCAGTAAACTCAGCTGAAAATGGAAAAACTGTTCATTTGATAATGCAAACAAAAGTAAAGGCCTCCACTTGCTGCTGTTTTGGCCCTATTTGAAGTTCACTTTGCTTACTTCTAGTATTCATCTATTATGAGCCAATTTTTCTTAATTTATTTACATATTTATAGAATAATTAATGTGTACTTGGAACTGGAAATAATAAATACACACAAACATGTATTTGAGAGAGTACAGCAAGAACTGATATGCCATTAGAAGTAGTACACATTTAAAAGACCAGAATGATAGGTATTCTAATCATGGTTTTAGTATTACACATTGCTATGCTCAGTGAAGTTGCTTGTTTCACAGATATCAGTATATAAAGTTACTCAGGGTGAGAATTCTACCAATTAACTTACAGTTTCAAAAACCTGATGGAGATTCTTAGGACCACTGTCTTAACTGTCTTGTGTATACAAATGTCTGGTATTCACCATGCCATGTTTCCTAACTTTTCTCCTTGATCTCTCTCTGTTGTTTAATTCTTAAGTTTTCACTTTCCATTTAACTTCGTTATACCTTTCAATCTTTAGGTATTTTTGAGTTCTTACACTAGGTAAACTATATAATATTTATACATGTGGGTCTGATTTATTTCACTTATGAGTATGTCTTTAACTTGCATTGATTTATTTTTGAAGGCTATAGCTTTCTCATAGTTAAATGAGCAGCAAGATTTATACTATTGGTGCTTAGACAAGGTATGTTTGCATCTTGTCCTCTAGCTACTATGAAGACAACAGTATGCAATGTATTAATTATTGTAACTGCCCTACTAACCAGTTTTGAAATTGTCTCATTAGTATTTCTTTCTGATTGAAATTAATTTTAAAAAATAAAATAAAACATGACAAATAAAAAATAGACACAGACATATACATAATATAGTTCATGTTTCTAACACAATGTCAAGAAGTAATAGAAAAAAGTGGAAAAGTACATCATACATGAAAGAAGGGATTCTCATTAGAGTTTTCCTCTTCTGGAGAAATTTCTCAATAGCATTATTTCCACTATCTGTAATTTGAAGAAATATAGCCAAAATATGTATGTAATAAATGTTGAAAACAATTTTTGACATTGCTTCCCATTATATCCAGACTTTATGGACTGTTCAATATGGGCGTTACACAGAGAACTGCAGTACTGTCTGAAAAGTAGATTTTGTGGTCCTGTATTAAAATTGTACCTGATTTTCTCATTTTAAGCTATGCTTTCTATTTGACAAATATATGTATGATAACCATCATAATTTTAAGGAATATACACCCAATGCATTATGGTAAAAAATGCTGCAAAGAATACCTCTTTTTGCTGTTTAATAAAATCATTACAATTATTATAAGTTTTCTTCTTCAATGATAGCTGTGAAGTAGCACAAGGATTTGCTCTCCTTCTTCTTCTTCTTCTTCTTCTTCTTCTTCTTCTTCTTCTTCTTCTTCCTGTTTTTCTTTCCTCTTCTCTTTTTGAGACAGTGTCTCACTGTGCAGTTCAGGTTGACCTTGCCATCACTTTGTAGCCCAGGCTGGCCTCAGTCTCACACCAATCCCCCTACCTCAGTTTCCCAGATGCTGGAATTTCAGGTCTGAGCCACAAAACTTGGCCAAGAGTCCCTTTTTATATGCTATCCTAAACTTAGTAACACTCATTAACACATTAAAGAAGATATGTAACAGTATGTAACAATATAGAAGAATAACTTGCCAAAATAAAGCAAGGGCTGGGGCCCGGCGGGATGGTTCAGTGGTTTAAAACGCCTGCTTGGGAAAGCTTGGGCGGCTTCAGGGACTAAGGTTCGATCCCCAGCACCACATGCTGCGCCAGCCCTGCCCACAGGGCGGGTTGAGCCGGCCACAAAAATGAGTGAATAAACAAACAAAGGATCTGAAACAAGAAAAAAAAATAAATAAAAACAAACAAACAAATAAATAAATAAAGCAACGGTTATCTCAGAAATTTAAGAATGATAAATTATAAGAACATACATGTGATAGTTACCTGATTTGTCAGCCTCAATAAGAAACACACAGCTAAATTGGATCAGCATAGTTCTTGGTGTGGTTGAAAGAATTTACAGAGGACAGATGATTCATCCTCGATATGAGTGACACCAGCCAAGGGGCTTTCAGCCCCTTGAGAAAGAGAAAGGAGGAAGGAAGACTCACTTCTGTTTTTTAGAAGAGGTCCTATCTTCACTTTCACCTTAGACATTGTCTGTTGGTTTCCAGAAGAGTCCTATCAGTCTTCTTGCACAGACTCGTTGGCCTCCTTATCCAGACTCACAGGGGACACTGCTTTCAGCTCCAAGCCTTTAATTGCATACTTGAGATCTCCAGGACACAGATAGCCATTTTGCACTTTTCCACGTCTGACTCTGCAGGTGACCATTGAAAGCCAATCTTGTACATTCTTATGTGTTTGTATATCTTCCATTAAATCTGTCTAATAAGCAGCGACTGATACAATCCACTAATATAATTATGTGGATAATGAAATTGCTACAGAAAAGCATTGGATAAAATTGAACATTTTAAGAAATTTTAAGAGCATACTGAAGTCTTTTTCTTCAACCTATGATATTAATCATCTTTATCATAAACCTGTCATTAAATCAAAAGCAAATTTCTAGAGAAAGTTCCTTTAAACTCAGAAATAACAACAATACCTCTCTGCACTATTTATATATAGTAATATGTTCAAAAAATACTAATTCAATAAATCACATGGAAAAGTAATGCAAGTAGTAAAATCATACACAAAACGATTATTTTGGGATAATATGGTTATATACCAAGATATCCAAAACTTTCTAATGAAACTAATGATTGATCTAAACAAAGTTAAATTATGGTAGTAACAAATGGTCAAAGTCAACAGTATTATGTGTATTCATAAGAAAAAATAAAACTATACAAACATCCCATTAATAAAACCATATTGTTCTTAAGTTCAAAAAGGAATAAGGAAAATAACATCACATGAGTACAGTAAATAAATATAATTGCAAAAATTTTCTTTTATGAAGTATTTAGTATAGGTTCCACAGGGTCTCACCACAGAGATCAGACTCATAGTGATCTTCTCGTTTTCAGCCTCCCAAGTGCTGAGATTATAGGCACACACCGCCATTCCCAGGCTTCAGAATTTTCTTTTCTTTTTTTTTTTTTTTTTTTTTTCTGTCTTTTTGAGACAGGGTCTCGCTATGCAGTTCAGGCTAGCCTTGAGCTCACTTTTGTAGCCCAGGCTGGTCTCGAACTTGCACCGATCCTCCTGCCTCAGCCTCCCGAGTGCTGGGATTACAGGCGTGAGCCACCACGCCCGACTCAGAATTTTCTTGTTGCACTGAAAAGAGAACCTGAATACCTGCAGAGCACTGACATTATTGTATGGCAAAAATGAATATTTTCAGTTTTTATTCTTGAACTTATGCTTTATATGACCTGAAATTCAATTTTTAACACAATGCCAAAAGTTGATCATTTTACAGTAAAATTTTAATATAAGAATAAATGTTAACCATTACAAATATATATTTAGAAATATAAATCTTCACAAGAAAATACTGAACTCTGGAATAGATTAACATCAAATATGGACGATTTTTAAATTATACTTGACAATCACTATTTAAATGTTTTCAAAAGATAATTACGTAGATTTCAATGAATTCACGTATAATTCAGCCATTAGACTTTTGTTATACACAGAAAGGTTGAAAATAGGAAGATGAGGGCTAGTGAAATAGCTCAGCAGATGAAGCACCTGTTTAGGCAAGTGCAGGACTCTGGTTCAATCTCAGCACCACATGCCACACTGACCCTATTCCTGGGTGCCCTGAGCCCATCACTGAGTCCAGGCGTGGTGTCACTAGCCTGTAATTCCAGAGTTGGGGAAGCTGAACACATGAGGATCACTATGAGTCCAAGCTGTGTAGTGAGACTCTGTACCAAATACATAAACAAAGAGAAAATAGGGAGGTGAACGGATACTTGTGCACCAATGTTCACAGCAACATTATTCATAGCATCCAAAAAATTGAAACAAGCCAAATATCAGTGGCAGAGGGAGTGAATAAACAGCATTTTGTATATTATACAACATACAATATTATTTAGCTTCAAAGGAGGAATAAAATTCTGATATATGTTAAAATATAGGTGAAACTGGAAAGTAGTATCTTAGATGAAAGAATCCAGGCACAAAAGACCCAATACTGTGTGCTTCAGATTATGTGAAGTATACTTACTTTAGAGAAATTCACAGAGACAGAAAGTGGAATGGTGGTTACCAGAGGCTGGACGGTGTAAGCAATGGGGAGTCATTGCGCAGTTGGTATAGAGTTTCAGTCTTGAGTAATAAAAAATTTTGGAGATCAATAGTAATTATGGTTGCTCAACAACATAAATGTAGTGTCATGGCTGGGGAGATAGCTCAGTGGCATAAGTGTGTGCCTGGCAAGTGAAAGGTTCTGAGTTCAATACTCAATACCACAAAGACAAAGAGAAAGAAAGAAAGAAAGAAAGAAAGAAAGAAAGAAAGAAAGAAAGAAAGAAAGGAAGGAAGGAGAGAGGAGAGGAGAGGAGAGGAGAAAGAAAAAAGAAAAACAACCTTTTGGGCCAGCCAAATAGCTCAGTGGATTAAAGCACCTACAAGGAGGTGCAGGGGCCAGGGGTTTGATAACTATGTCTTCCATGCTGGCCCCTCCCCTGGGGTGCACTGATTTGACAATTGAGACTAGGCATGGTGGTGTCTGCCTGTAATCCCAGCTCTTGGGAAGCTGTAAACAGGCGGATCACTGAGTCCAATCCAGTACTGAGACTCTGAACATGCTGGGCTGTCACGAAATTGTGCATTTGAAGATGATTATGGATATTTTCCCACAAGAAGGACAATGAATTGTACTAAACTAATAGCAATATATTGTAAAAGTATACACTCATACACTCACATTAAAACCACAAAGAATAAATGTAAGTACTATTATAAAGTATTTATACCATATGTGAGGTTGTAGTCAGTGTTAGATTAATGGAGTTAAATTAAATATGTACAATAAACCCCTAAAATGATTAGATAAATCAAAAAGTAATTATAATAATTTTGGGGTCAGCAAGATAGCTCAGTGGAGTAAGTGCCTGCTTTGACAAGGGCAGTGACTGGGGTTCGATCGCAGACACCACAGACTGTGCTTGCCCCACACCCAAGAACACTGAGCTTGCCCAGCGTGGTGGCGCATGCCTATAATCCCAGCACTTGGGAGGCTGAGGCAGGAGAATCAGTGTAAGTTCGAGACCAGCCTGGGCTGCAAAAATGAGCTGAAGGCCAGCCTGAACTGCATGGCGAGACCCTTTCTCAAAAAGACACACACACACACACACACACACACACACACACACACACACACACAAGGAAAAAAAGAACATTGAGCTAGCCACAAGACCCAGTGTGTTGGCACATGCCTATAATCACAGTGCTGGGGAGGCTGAAAACAGCAACGTCACTATGAGTCTAAGCTGCTTGTTGATACCTTATACCAAATAGATAAAACTGTGAAAAATAACAACTCAACAAAAGAAAAAGTGAAATAAAAATTCAACTCATTCAAAAGCAGGCAAAAAATAGAACAAAGAACAGATGTGATGAAAAAAGAATAGGTAGCTGATAGGCTTAAATCTAAGGATATTAATAATTATGACAAATATAAATACTTTAATATTTTTGTTAAAATTTAGAAATTCTTAGAGTATATACAAATGGAAGATCCTACCTATAGGAAACATATTACATGTACAAAGAGACAACAGTTTAATAATAAAATAATCCAAAAGGACATCATGGTAATGGTAAGCAAATAAATCTTATGTAGCTATATTGATTTCTTCTGTGCTTTTTCAGTACCAGGGATTGAACTTGGGACCTTACCCTTACTACTCAAGCACTTATGCTACTGAGTTATATAGCCTGCCCTGAGTAGCTATATTGATATTAAAGATTTTAGAGTAAATCATATTGTACCAGCAAAAATATGATTATTTTATAATGATAAGGTCAATTCATCAAAAGAACATTCTAAATTTTTATACATAGATGGAAAATAAACTCATGAAAAGATATTTATGACCATTAGTTGTTAGAGAAATGGTAACTAAACCCACAGTGAGGTTTACACACCCACCAGAATGACAAAAGTTACCAAACATTAGTGAAGATGTAGCAGAACTGGAATTCTGCCCTGCTATTATGAAGGCAAGCTGAATGTAATCATTTTGCAAAACAGGTTCACAACTTTCTAAAAAGTTGAATATCAATTGATGATACTCCATATTAGGCATTCCATATTTACATAATTTCCTAAGAGAAATGAGAGTACATATTTTTGTAAGACTTGTATGTGAAGGATCATACAATTTTTTTCTGGATCCAGCGATCGAATTCAGGACCTAGCACTTGCCAGGTGGGCACTTGTGCCCCTGAGCTATCTCCTCAGCCCAAAGGTTCATACATCTTAACTTTCAGTTGTCAAAAGACTTTAAATAAATCAAATGTCTACTAACAGATGAATTAATAATCCAGAGGTATATCCATATGAGATAGTTCTACCTGATAAAATGAAATAGGAGATGATATATATTACATCATGGATAAATATCAAAATAACTAGGTTCAGTGAAATAATCCAGATCAAAAGGGGATATTCTATATGATTCCATTTATGCAGTACTAAAAAGCCATGCAACCTCATTTACAGTGGCTAGTGAGGTGAGGAAGGACGAGCAAGAAGAACAAGAGACAGGGAGGACGAAAGGGCACAAGGAAATTTGTGGGAAGTGACTCATGTATTTATTGTTTTGATTATTATGTGGGAACGTTTTAATTGTATGTGATTTATTACATGTTAACTATACTGTAATGAAGCTACTTAAACAGACAACATCACATATATACATATATATATATATATATATATATATATATATATATATTAAGATAGGGAAAGAATGCTTTATAAGCTCTAAAATCACAAAATCCATTAGCCAATGGACACCATTCATCACACTAAATATATCAAAAATATGACCTTTCCAGTATAATGGAATAAAATTCTACAAACAAATTGCAAAGATTATTTCTCAAAAATTTTGCAGAAGATGATGATGTCCTAAGCATAGGAGTTGTATAAACAGTAACAAAGAAAAAGATGGGCAAATGATTTGGTATATTTGGTTCCAAAGAAAGTAAACTGTTCAGTTGGGAAAAATTTCGCATGAAAACTGTCAATGGATTGTCTTTCTAATCAATAAAGTTCCCAATCAAATGGATGAAATCTCAGATGAAAAAGAAAAAGATAAAGATGTAAAAAGACAATTCACAAAAGAGGAAAACTAACAGCTAAATTTATACTCAGTGTAGAAAAGTGCTTTTTTTTCTCTTAATTAGTAAGGCCTCTCACACAAAGATAATGAATTCTGCTAAGTGTATGTTGAAACTGGTAGTCTTTTCTATCATTACTGCTTTCAATATTGGAAAAACTTTGTAGCAAGTAATAACTAGTTTTGAATAACTATCCAAATCCCTCGAGGTAGTAATTTTCCTTCTGAAACTTTATCCTACAAAAATAAACCAAATTCCCAAACAAACTTAGGCATTAAGATAGTTTTCAAATAATAAGAAAATTAACAACAGTCCAAATAGCTAAGATTGGAAAATGAATAAATCATATTATAATTGCTCAATGCTGTATTTTATAGCCATTCAATAAAACATAAATACTATATGGTGATATTGAAAAGGCATATAGTGCTGAATTTATGAGGACATATTAAATTTCATCAATTATATGGCTTAAGCAATGTAAATATTTTATGTCCAAATGGGACAAGCAAATAAATATAGTAGGGGATATATTCTCTTATATTAAATTTAATGTTCTCACATGCTTTTTATATTTAAAAAGTAAAAGTAGTTCATGACAAACTACCTCACAGTAAATGAAATACAAATACCAAAGATATTTTTAAAACATTTATAATTCAGTGGCAACATACACTTAGCAGTTTTCAGTATGCAAGGTATTATGGGGTTCGTTTGGCAGAACTCATTTTCTTCCTGCAAACACTGATTTTTAAAGACCCTTCCAAATCTCACAGTTTATGATTTTCACTGTTTCCTCAATGCAAATTAAGCTTAGTTTTGACTGATTTTCTCTGTCTATAGGTGGACTACAGAATGGCAAATCAGTCAGTTTAGAAACGTTGATCTACCTGTTCAATTCAGTGAAAAAAGCCTAAGTGCTAATTATATTGCTTCAAGATAGCTAAATTGATCTTGGCTTCCTAAGGGATTTCTTACATTTCTATTACACCACCTGTAACTACAGGTGACATATATACACCGATGAGAATCTGTCTGTTCCTAAATGATTCAAACTGAAACTGCAGGATCCCTGAAAACTGCAGTATTATTGTTTTATCCAGGACAATATGAGGGTTTGGGAAGAGTCACATGAGGCCAGAGTTGGGAATAAAAACATTACTCAGCCCAATAGAGTTAAACAATTTTAGTTATCATTGTAGAAGATGCTTTGCACTAGCACAGTCAATATGATGGTCTTGTGTATAGGGGAAAATTTATGTTATTTTGTGTTTGCAAAGGATCGTAATGCAATCTGATCATTATAATTCTTAGAGTTGCTTTGGTAGATCTAAGATACCATCAATTCTTAGTGGTAAGTGATGGTTGTCAACTCCCTTACCACTTGATAATAAGTGTCAGATCAAATCTTATCACACACATAGGTATTTGTTACAAGTGAGGAAAAAAAGCTTCAAGTAATCCTAAAGGCAACTAATTCTAGAACTCGCTCTTCTGGTGTTCTATAAGTAATTCACTTAAAATACGAACCTAAACTAAATGCAGTACTGTATTACTGTAGAGGTTGGATCTAACAAACCACCCAATATAGGATGGTGATAAACAGTACTTCAGAATAACTGACTTCTGGATTTAAAGTAAAATATAATGTGTCAAAACTAATGGTAAATGTGAAAACCTTTTGTAGTTCTTCTACTTTGCTTATTCAAAGATGGGTGGTGTCTTGCAATTATCTTAACCAATAAATGTATCCTGAATATCACCAACTTGCAAGACCCTATTTCTAATATCTCATCCCAATCAGCAACTTATAGAGTTTGACACTGAAAATTTATTTCTATTATTATTTATACTAATTAGCAAACTTGTAGTGTTGATGGAAGATAATGATAGTGGAGACATTTATAGAAGCCATCACCAGCGTGGCCTTTCTTATTAATTGTTACTTCATCAATCCCAGGATATGGATTCCTGATTAGTATCACTGATTGCTCTTAAGGGTGGAATAAAATTAATGCATTTATATCATGTAGTCCATTGTGAAGTGCTTCTAAAAAGATTACAGACTTCATTATAGATATTTCTATTCACAACTAAAAGGGTCCTTAGGCAATGAATCAGAGGTAAATTAGAAGAAATATTGAAGAATTTGAGTCCTTGACAATTGAGGAAGATGAAAATCTCATGCTATGTAAGAAAGCAAGCCATGCAAGTGAGCACTTCATTGAGGAAGCACAAATATAAGCAGCAAGTATCTGGAATATAAAGGAGAAAGGCATGAGTGTAATTATATCAGGAGCAACATGGATAAGGACTTGTCCTGTGGGACACAGAATCTTCATTCTAATCTTGGCATTAGGAGGCCTGAAAAGCCCTGGAAATCAGCAGTTGTGCGGGATCCTGATTTAATTATAAGTCCCGCTGCTTACAGGGGAAGTGAAGTAACAAAAACTGAAGTTCCTCTAGCTTTCACATGTATATAGGAATGCATTCCTATATGAAGGACAAGTTATTAGTCATATTTCATTGTCATTTTTTCTTTATTATGGTACATATTTTATTTAACAAACTTAAAATCTTTCTGATATGTGCCCACAAGCTGACCAAGGAATTATAGCATAAATGTGTTAAGTACTCTGTGTATGCATAGAATATGTGTGTGTGGTGTATGTGTGTATGTGTGTGTGTATGTGTGTGTATGTGTGCATGTGTGTGCGCACATGCATTTAAGGAATGTTAATGAGTACTCATAAGTTAAATGAGGCTAAACCTATTGGCAGTTCACAACCTGTAATGGGTAAATGAAGCAAGTTTTTTGGTATGAGGCAGGAACTAGCTTGATAATTTTCATCCAATTGAATTCAAACAAAATTTAACCATAAGGGGAAAAGGTATCACAAAACCATAATATGTGCAGAAATAGAGATGTATATATTGCACCATGTAGAGAAAAAAGTTGATTACTGTGTATATTTATAAGCCTCATTGTTATGGTTTGCATCTAGTTGTCCCACCAAAGCCTCATACAGTCATTGAGGTGACTTTCTAGAGTTTGTGCTTAATTCATAATTCAGTGCTGGAATTACAGGAGTGGCTGCTATGCCAACCCTGGGGTGGGTAAACTGCATTACAATATAATGGCGAGAAAGAGCTTGCTAGGAGCTACAGCTGGTGTTCCTCCTTTTGCTCTTTGCTGTTTTCTGGCACCATGAACTGCTACACTCTGTCCTGTGCCACTCTGCCTTGGAGCTGGCTGAGTATCGACTGAAACCTCCAGTAACTGTAAGCTACATAAAACTGACCTTCTTTAATTTAGGGTGTTGGGTATTTGTCCCAGCAATGAGAGAAGAGTAACTGAGGCACTCAGCTAGCAAAGTAGCTCGCCCTCTTCTTTCAGACTTCACATCCCAGAACTATAAATGCAAAGCAAACACACAGATACAGATTCAAGCACAGGTAGCTTATTTAGTGTATATGACCGCAGCAGACACAAGGAGAGGTGCTGTGAAGTCAATAAGTAAGGGAATTCAGAAAATAAAGGTTGTGTCATTACTCCTAGGGCTTAATTCTGGTGGAGGTTCTAGGGCCACTGATTAAGAAAACACTTCTGAGTTAATATATATGAGGGACAAGAGTATTGAGGTGTTTGTATACCAAATTGTTTTTTATTGCTTCAAATAAGAAATAACAATGAGGGAGTTTCAGAACACATTAGTAGTACATCCCCAATAATTAATAAAATGCATATCGTTGTCCTCATAGTAGTTATCTAGAGCACAAGATGCAGATATGATAATTTTTTTTGAGACAGGGTCTTGCTATGCAGTTCCGGCTGGCCTTGAGCTCACTTTGGTAGCCCAGGCTGGACTTGAACTCACACCAATCCTCCTGCCTCAGCCTCCCAGCGTGCTGGGATTACAGGCGTGCACCACCACCCCCGGTGACATAAATTTTCTAACCATTATTGATATAAAAATTTCTTCTCGTTGAACTAAGAGAAATTAGCTGTATACATAGTCCAATATTTCATAATCACAGTGGGTTATAGGCAGAACTGGCAATGTCAGAAGTTATTGATTTAAGTCACAGCTCAGCATACTAAGCTGGTTTTACTTTTTATACTGATTTCTGTCACTCATTGGTCAAAGGCTATTCTTATGGAAAGCATTTATGTTCTGACAATCGTGGTTTCAGGTATTGTAGTGGACTGCTAACTGGTGGGCAACTTATTACACCCAGCTGAACTAGCATGGTTCGGGGTGTGGAAGGCCCACCTCAGGTTTGCTGCCAGCAGCATAAGAGCTAGAACTGGAAATGTTTTTGGGAGGCTGTTAGGGAAGATGTTGGAGCTGTTGAAAGCTGTTGGTCCTTTTGGGGTTTTCTGCTGGGGAAACTTCTCATGCCAGCTTTATTGTTCTTATTAGAGGAGGAGCTCAGGACATCACCATCGCCGAGAATGGCTGCAGATCATTTTACAGGAGCCCTGGTCCTCCTGTTGAGCATCACTTCTTGGCTCTGGAGGGGAAGATGGTGCACAGCTCAGCATCCTGGCAAAGCTCATCACGTTGGCTTTCTTCACTGGAACTTAGCTTTCCTCATTGCCGGAGGAGCTTGGGACCTCACTGTCGCTGAGGATGACTCTGGTACTTTTAGAGGGAGCTCTGCTTCTTACCTTGAGTGTTGTCTCCTGGCTTCTGTCAGATCTCTCAGCCTGCTCACAGAGACCTTCATTCTTCTGGCAAATCACTGACCTTTGGGCCTTTCCTAGCCCTGATTTGTGGAACAGGCCCGCATGAGACATTGTTGTGGGTTCTAGGCCTCCAGTTGGACTTGTGGGAGGCATGTTTATGAGCTCTAGGTCTATAGATTTACTCATGCAGGATATTATTATGGGAACCAGGCCCTCAGCTGGATTTTTTGGTCTTTCATGTGTGGATAGATTTCCTGCACTCAAATAAGACTCTTTGAGTGATTTGTTGTAAAATAATCTTATAAAATGTGTCCTGTATTGCACTGCTTACCTTGTAAAACCCCAAGCCCTGATATGTATGAGTAAGTAGGTAGCAGTGCTGAAGGAGGCCAGAGAAACCCCAAGGGGGATAAGAGACAGATTCTAGCAGTTGTCAAGGCCCTAAAATGGGAAGGCCTGAGGGGATATGGATAGGGAGGAGGAATCTGCTTTACTAGTTAAGTAACCTTTGCAATTAACTCTACAGGCCAGAATACCTGAGGTCAGATGAAGCACAAATCCAGGCTTTCCATATCTTCGAGTTTGAGTTTTGCTGCAGCTTCCCTAATCATTGCGGTGCCCTTCCTCTGTGACAGAGAAAGAGGAGGCACAGCATCAAAAATTTCTCCAAAATGTTTTTTTACAGTGTCCAGGATCTTAGCAGAATATCCTTGGCTGTTACCAGAAGTAAACACTGAGGCTGTAGCCAAAGACTGCAGCACTATTTGTCTTCATTAGGGCGGGGGTGGCTAGTGTGAGTGGAATTAATTGAAGGTTGAACATATAAGGCACTTGGAGAGCCACCTCCCTCCTGTTCACCATCCTCTTGGATGACTCAGGAGAATGACTCTTTTCAAAGACATTTAAAGGGGCCTGTGAAAGAAAAATGGCTTTAAAAGCAAGATGAAATTAAAAGCAGAGCAAAACTCTTAGCATGTCTGCATTGAGACATTATCTATCTTGCTTGATAAACCTATCAAGTACAGTCTTTCATTTGGAAATATTTGTGATCCTGGCACTGTTCCTGCATCAAACTGTGGAGAAGTTTCCTTATGCCCAGGTCGCTAAATAATTGATACTGGCCAGTCCACAAAATGAGAGGGAGAAAGAGAGAGAGAGAGAGAGAGAGAGAGAGAGAGAGAGAGAGAGAGAGAGACAGACAGACAGACAGACAGACAAGACAGACAGAAAAGACAGACAGACAGAAAGCCATATATTTGTGAGAAGAAGAAGCCCAATAGATTTGAAGTTTGGGAGATGAAAAATTTAAAACACTTCAGTATTATTCCTTAAAGTGTTCTGCTTCTCGAAACAAGTGAGGAGCCTAGAAAACATTTTAAAGCTGTAATTTCAGAGGCTAGTACTTGGTAAACGGAATACGATAAGCCTCTTGCTGTAGCTGAGACTTCAGCTTTAATCAGCTTAGAAAAGAAGGAAAGACCTCTTAATAATCTGAAACCACAGTTTTGAAGTTGATTTTTCCACTTTTTAAAAGAATTTTTTCTCTTCAAGGTTATCCGATGTCTATAGAAATGAGGTTGCTTGGCAATGTTTGTGTCTAAGCATTTCCACTGGCCTTTTCTCAGTAAAGCAACACTAGAGACAAAAGCATCTGAACCAAAATTGACAGTGATGACTCGTAAACACAGAGGTGTTTTTTAAATACCATGTTACTGAAAATAATTTTATAGTGATTACCGCAACTCTTCTGTCAGATGGAGAGGTCAGCGTTTATCTAGTGCCGTTCCCGGTTCAAATGGATTTCTATAAAGAAGTAACTGCTATTTTAACAGCTCTTAGCTTTGAAATGATACTGAGAAACTTTTCTATTTTAAAGAAGAGAAGTCACAGATCAATCACTGGGAATTACTTACCCTCATCGACCTGGGTGATGAGGCTGAGGCAGGACAGGAATAGAAGATGTATGCTATCCAGAATGGCATCTGAAATTTTCCAGGAAGTTCCCTTGAATTCTTATTTTGGGGAAAGCAGAGGCTTTAACCACAGTTAGGATTTTTACTTTCTCTGTATCTTTTATTGGACCTGCTTAGAAATACAGGCACACAAAAAGGCACACAATTTTTTTTTTGTCTTTTTGAGACAGGGTCTTGCTATGCAGTTCAGGCTGGCCTTGAGCTCACTTTTGTAGCCCAGGCTGGTCTCGAACTCGCACGGATCCTCCTGCCTCAGCCTCCCGAGTGCTGGGATTACAGGCGTGTGCCACCACGCCCGGCTTGGGCACACAATTTTTGATTCACCTGAAATGATAGCTTCATGTGTTCTTAGAGAGGCCACTCATCTTTAAAATGATGGCTTCTTTGAGGTCCTTTCCTGAATTTCAGTTAGATTTCTCTCTATATTATGTATTTTTGCATATATTTGCTTTTGAATAAGTGAACTACAGTGCAAGAGAGACTCTGGGAAAGGGAAACAAAACAGGAAGAAAAATTCAGGAATATTTTTCTTTTTCTGAAAATTTTTGTCACCTCAGTTTTGATTTATAGTAAAAAGGAAAAGCCTAGTCTACTTTATTATTTCTTTTATACCTAGGCAGACTGTAAGAGCATTGTTTTTCAAGCTCATAAAGGAAAATGAACTGAAAAATATCTCTGTTGCTGTCTTATCTCCCTAAACTGCTAAAAAAAATTACTATAAGAATTCAGACAAGCATAAGAATCAGGATGACAGAGAGATACATTTTCAGTGGAATGCCACCTACTTTTCTACAGAGATTACATTCTAGGCACATATATTTCTTTTCTTTTATTTACTAAAACTATCGTGCTGGACATTGAAAAACGTATTACCTATATCCTACATGGCAATCAACCAGCTTATGAGAACATCATGTTTTTAAAATAGATTATGCATTTACTTTTGGTTTTAGGAGTACTTGGTAAATTTTTAAAATAATTTTTGCCTGAAGGCTCTATGCAAAGTCTTTTAAATTAGCTGCATATAAGCACATATTCCCATTAACATGGATATCTTACTTATAAGTAACATTTTGGTAGGTTTAAGCTTATAGATTATTTTTAAAAGTATGTTAATATTTCATGACAATAGAGTTTATTTGCGGAGCTGGTATCTTCCCTACAGATTGTTTTTAAATTACTTAAATGGAGCTGAGTGTAACTGAGTATTATTCACTATGTGAAAACACAATCAAACTTAGCCTATTTTCAAAAACACCAGACAAGTAATTCAAATTATCAGATCCCTAATGGAGATCAAGTTATGCAACATGAAAACTCAGCACAGTTAAAAGAGCATCTTAAGTTTTTTGAACTCAGGACTTTGTGCTTGTCAGGTATCCTAAGGTATTAAAATTTCCAGCCCAGATTACTTTACATTTGAATTGTGTTTCTTTCAGTAAGTTAACTATTATAATATGCAAACAACCTCACCATCAATATTTACACATTCTCATGCCTCTGATGTAGCCAGATGCTAGCAGTAAAATATAGGACCAACTCTACACTGAAGTAAGAAAAGCATTTCTAATGAGTTTAGCTACATTCAGATAAAATGTAACACCATCTGACATTGTCTTAGCATGCACAGGGAAAGTCATTAAATTAGTCCATAGAAAGACAGAAAAAAGGTCACACTTCTCTACACTGATGGAAGCCCAGATTTTGTTTTTAAACTGAGGCTTTAAGAGTTCAAGTTGGATGGGATCCTATTTCTAAATGTCTATCCATTGACGAGAGGATTGATAGTCTTATTAGTCTGTCCTTTGTGTATTTTCAACATCCTAAGTCTCTGGTGCTAAAAGATTGATACATAATTTTATATTTATAACTCATTTCTATTCATTACTCTTCAGACTGGCTTCAAGAAGACTGTTATGATACCGGCCCCAGGTTTCAGAGAGGACATCAGGCACTGCAAAATTCCATGATGCTACAGAAGCTGGCAAGTGGAAGCAGTAGGATTATAACTGGTGAGTTTTTATTGTCTCAAACTGGTATGATCAAGAGTAAAAGAAAAACTTGGAAATTCAGAGGATTTTTGATAAATTAGATTTCCTGCAGACCTTGGAAACTAACACTTCATTCATGTTTTCTAGATCCTTAAAGTCTGCACTTACCTTTTAAAAATCTTTATTTATTATTTATGTTATGGCCGGCTCACCCTGCCTGGCGGGTGCGCTGGTGCAGCATGTGGTGACGGGGATCGAACTGTGGTCCCTGCAGTTGCCTAAGCTTGCCTAAGCAGGTGCTTTAGACCACTGAGCCATCTAGCCAGTCCCGCACTTAACTTTAGAGTCCTTCTTTGGGATATGCCCTGTACTGAGGCTACAGAACCTAGGGAATAAGTGGAGTAGATAGCTATTGTTCATTCCCAAATCTTCTCTTCATGTATTTGTCATCTGATATCATTTATTTAAAATGGAAAACAGAAGGCAAAATACAAATGTTGCTAAAAGTTACAGTCATCAGAAAGCAAAATTTAATTGATGATTCTCACAATTTATAAATATGACAAAATAAATGGATATTACATTATGTTGATGTCTTAGTTACTCTTCTCTTGTTGCTGAGACAAACATCTGACACTCAAAATGAGGGAAAGGTTTATTTAGCTCACAGTTACTAGAGGTTTCAGTCCATATTCAGCTGGCTCCAAAGCAGATTGGCACATGGCAGAGGGCAAGAGTTCTGGGAGAGTTAGCAGCAACTCAAGCAGCTGACTTCTCTTCCTATCTTACATTGAAATGCAGATCGCCTGCCCCAGGGGAGAGGCAGCACCCATTTCCACACTAATCAAATACAAATTCCAGAAGCTGCCCCATGACTGCATTAGGCTTTGTGGGGGACACCTATACACAAACTATAACATTCCACCTCTGCACTTCCAAAGACTCATGCACAACTCTTTAAGCAAAAGACATCTAGTCCATCTCTTAAGAGTTGCCAGTCCCAACAGTTTCAGCACTGCTGAAAAATCCAAGTGCCAAGTCTCTGTGAGCCTCTATGGAAATTAAACACATCTAACTTTCAAAGGCACAAGATACACATGACCATTCCAAAAGTTACACATAGCAGGATGCCAAGCGTTAGGACCAGCACAAGTGCAAAATCCAGAAGTGCCAATATTAAATCCTGTAGGACCTTGTGGAACATCCAAAGCAAACTGTGGCAAATTGTAAGCTCCATGTGACTCCGCTCCTATGGCACTCTTGATAGATGTAGCTCTCATGGCTTCTCTCTCAGGCTGGCTTTGCTCCCTCTTTGCTCAATCCATGTTCCTGGCTTTTGAAAACTTCTGGGGCTTCCACTGAACAGGCTTCTCACTCACAGTTTTACACACTGCCTTCTCAGGGGCACACTGCCTGGCCTCCCAGGCCTTCTGCAATCTAGGTGGAGGCCTCCTTAATCTCAGAATTTCTGCATTCTAAATGCACGTAAAATAACTGCCATGTGGATGATGGTGAAGCTTTCTTCTCTCTTGGCTGTAGGAGTTGAGTACATGGATTGCTGAGCACTCTGACCCTGATTCCGAGGACTAAATTCTCCATGCCAGCGCCATTTTGGAACCTGGTGCTTCTGCCTCCCCCGCCATTCTGGAACAAAGGGCTCAGTGGCTTTTGCCTCAAGGCAAGATCCCTGACCTTTGCAATTCTGATGCTGCCAAAGGTGGAGCCCTGCCACCTTCTGTGATGCCCTCAGGCCATCTTTTCCATTCTCCAGATTCCTTCTCAGCAATGGAGTTCCTCTCAGCTTTATCTGTGCAGTCCAAAGCTTTACTGGTGCTTCCTTTCTGGCCAGACTCACATTTTGAATCCTCCTGCTGGGCTCCTTGCTCTTGATTTGCCACATAAATCTGGCTAAAAGCCCCAACAGCAGCCATGCCACTGCCCCAATATTTGGCTGCTTTGAAATATCTTTTGAAAGATTCATCAGTGTGCCATGCTTAAACTCGGTCTTAGGCAAAGTCTCGGGACAGGAGCAAAATGCAGACAACTTCTACGCTAAGTCAAAACAAATGATCCAGACTCCAACAAACAATTCAGTCTTTCTCAGTAGAAACCTCCCCAGCCTGGTCTTTACAGGCCGGCTTTCTATCAGCCTTCTGGCCTGAGCTCTGACCACAATCTCCCCTACAGAACAGCAGAAGCTTTTCCAGCTCTTCACAAGTAGAGGACTTTTCCAAACCTTTCTTATCTCTTCCCATAAGCCAGTCCCAAAAGCTTGTAATCCACCTCATCAGGTTAGTCACAGCAATGACCCCACTCCTGAGGTACCAAATTCTGTCTTAGTTACTCTTCTCTCGTTGCTGAGACAAACACCTGACACTCAAAATGAGGGAAAGAGAAGTTTATTTAGCTCACAGTTAATGGAGGTTTCAGTCCATATTCAGCTGGCTCCAAAGCAGACTAGCACATGGCAGAGGTCAACCTTCCATGGCAGCGGGCAGAGAGCCAGAGCTCTGGGAGTTATCAGCAACTCAACAAGTTAACTTCTCTTGCTACCTTACATTGAAATGCAAATCACCTGCCCCAGTAGATGGGCCGCACCCATTTCCACGATAATCGGTTACAAATTCCAGAAGCTTCCCCATGACTGCATTAGGCTTTGGGGGAACACCTATGCATAACCCATAACAGCTGATTATCCTAAAACTTACTGTGTTCAAAATGACACAGAAAAGTCAACCATCTTTTCTTTTTTCTTCCTTTGCTTTCAGGCTTGGAGATAAAATGCAGGGTTTTCACACACACAAGATAAGAGGTCTATCACTTAGCTATACCTCCAGCCCAAACATTACCCTTTCTTTCTGAAAGAATAGCTTTGTCCTTCCTGTGTGTATCTAGAATTATCTTGAGATTGTTTCTATGAGCATTTTTTTCTGAGGATATTGTTCTTTGAAGTTTTTTCTAATTTCTATTTTTATTAGCCCATGTTTGCAGTAAGTATATAACATTGCCATTCCTTGTGTGGAGTTGGTACACATACTTAACATATCTTAATTCCTTTTTGCATTTTCTTTCTCTTCCCTTCTTCCCAATTCCATCACTATTGATCTTCTTCTTGTTTGAGAAAGATCTATCTTCCTATCATCTTTCATCTTAATTTTATTTATTTTACTCAGGGTCTCACTACACAGTTCAGACTCACGGTGATCCCCCTCTATTAGCCTCCCCAGCGCTGTGATAACAGGCGTGTGCCGCCACACCCACTTTCAGGCTGCCATGGCACACCTGGGGTTCTAGGGTAGGCACAGCATGTGGTACACCAGGGATGGAAACTTGGATCCTTATACTTGCAAACTATCTCCGTGGCCCCATATTATCTTTCATTTCTTCCTTCATTTACAATTTGGGTTTCTCATATAAGAGAGCTTATGTCTCTGATTTGTTGCACTTAACATTAGAGTTTCACGGTGCATCCATTTCATGTAAATAACTCAAGTTATCTTTATTGTAGAGTAGTGTACTACTGTGTTATGTACCACATTATCTTTATTCATTCATCTGTTGATGGGCATATAGGCTGTTTCTAAGATTTAGTTATTATGAATTGTGCTGATGTAAACAAGGGTATGCAAGTAACACTATACTATGATCTCTTTAACTTTCTCAGGGAGGTGTCTAGAGAGGATATAGCTGAGTCAAATAGAATTTTCATTTTTAATTTTTGAAGAATCTCTCTATTGACTTTCATAGTGGTTGTGCTACTTTACATTCCCATCAACAATATAAAAGTAATCCTCTTCCCTGTAGCCTCACCAGCATTTATTTTTATTTAATTTCTTGATGATGACTGCTCTTTCTGTGATAAGAGGGAATCTCAGTGTTGTTTTAATTTGAACTTTTCCAATGGCTTGTGATGTTCAGCACTTCTTCATGTATTTATTGGACATTTGTACTTTTTTATAAATCTTGTATTTTTTTTTACTTGCCCATTTTTTGAGTGGGTGAATTTCAACTGGACATGTACTACCAACTTAGAGTACAGGGTACCCAATGAACACAGTTTATGGAAACCTCTTCTAAGTGCTTAAACAAGTAACAGTTTATGAGAAAACATTTCCACATGAAAAGTGATAGTTGTAATAAAATTCATCCTGTTGTGTTTCCCACTCATCTTTTTTCTGTGCAGATAGTTACTGAGTACTGACTCAGCACTAGGGAGATAATAAAAATAAAAATTAGAGTTACTTTTCTTCAACAATCTGAGAAATTAAAAAAAAAACTGAAATAGCTCTTGCTAAAGATATTAATAATGAAACACAGCTTAGATTTTTGTGATCACAGTAACACCAAATAAACCAACTTGTTTTAGTAAAACACAGGAATATATTAAAAGAATATAGAGGTGTTTCTTTAAACTCAAGGGCAGGAATGTAGTCAGCTTATGAAAGACCTCGGAATCAGTCAGATCATTTATTTCTCTGAGGGTCTTCTTAAGTTTACTTTATATGATATCATTTTGATATACCTGTCCTTAAATTGTTTATTCTATTTACTATTATTATGTATATTTGCCAAGCAAATTCCACTTGGGTTCTCAAAAGACAGTGACTCACTAAGCAGATTTCAATACCTAAGTATCATTACCTGTGCACAGAGGGATGGAGCTATCTACTATATAGTCACATATGGCTGCTATGATCACCAGAAGCTCTATAACCTCATCTCTTGCTGTTTCCTGCATGTGTTCCATATTGTGGCCAATAGTGATCATTTAATAAAGAGGGACTAAACAGTGACAAAAATGTTTCCTATTGATAAAGGACTTCTAGATAAAAGTTTAAAACTACACTTATTTACTAGCCATAAATAATTATAATACAGAGAGAAGGAGTATAACATTTTCACAATAAAATAAAAAAGACAAAAAAATAGATTTTTCTTAGCAAAAATGCAAGTTTGAAATTTTCAAAAGTAAATGTCACTGAAATAAAAGGGCAACATATCTAATTTGGACATTATTTTTTAAGACATTGAATTCTGAAACTCAATTACTGTTATCTTATGTGTCTTTATCTTTCATTGAAGTGAATCACCCAGCCTCATTGAGATAGAGCAGATATTCACTGCTGACCTAGCATTATCCTTGGCCTTTATATATGTTAGTAACTACAACTAATTGTTGAGGTAATGAATAAGTAAGAGAAGACTTAGGCAATCTTAGAAAACGTAGATTATCTCCCAGAAGCCAGAGAAGAATAAATCAAAGTGGAATCCAGATCTGGAGAGAATGGCAGAGAGCAAATTCACTACATACATAACATATTTTAGGTAAACACTATTCACCAAACTTGATCAGTTCTGTCTGTTTCTAATATGCAACCTGAGGACAAACATATACATTTAGAAAGGGAAATGCTCGCAAAATTGCTTTACATATTTAATAGTAAATCACCTTACCCTGTATGGGCTTTTAGAATATTTATTTAACAGATGATTTCCTGAAAATATTTTATTTTCTCCTACAGCCAACAGACATTTTTATCATAGGTAATTAAAATTCTAAATTTTTGAAACCTCAATATTTAAACTTGTTATATTATTAAAGTCTGCTACATTTTATGTTTTCTATTCACATAACTCTTTTTCTTCAAATAGTTTAAATTCATCGCTTAAAACATTGCTTTTCTATTGTCCTGTTAAGCTTTAACGCTTTGGCCCTGTGAAGATCTCTTATTTTGTAAAGATGCTGATTTCTTAAGGATATGGCTACTTAAAATGCAGGTGCTCAATATTTTATTAGATTTCTTAGTGAGAACACTGCAAAATGATCATTTTTTATGATAATTTGTGATAAGGGAAATAGACTATTGTTTGCTTGCTATAATTTGGGCCCAAACATTTTACTTTGGCAAAGTAGAAGAAAAAACAATAATTTCAGAGAAAACTAAGTGACTCTCTCTCTTTTTGTTTGAACTTGGGTATAGATAGTAACTCTTGTTATTAAGGTTTTAATAACATAAGTGTGTATAAAATTCACCTCCTTAAAATTTTTAATAGAGAAGTGTATATAGTATCACTGTATCTCTTGTAGGCATACTTGGATAATTGTACTGCTGACTTCTGCTGGTCTACTAAAAGGTGCAGTTAATGCTAAAAAGTTTGTTCTTCTCTTTTGAAATTTCTTATAACATTTAAAAATGATTTTTCATGCTTATCTCTGGTAATATAAATAACTAATTTTGAGACACTATGCAATACAACAACCATTGCCAAATTGCTATTATTTTGTTTAACGAAATTTTGCATTGTTTCTAACTTTTTTCACTATTTTCTATTCTCTCTAAAAATTTTTAAAAATGCAACCTGGTGCATTGAGTTGTGATTAAGTTCAACATGAAATGATTTCTGGCCGTCAAGATTTCTCATCTATACTTTGATCAATGAGGAATCAGAAAACTATGGCCTGCAACCTAAACCCAGACAATTCCTTATGTTTGCGAATAATATTGATCGTAGCACACATTTCCCTTCATTTACAAAATGTCTCTGCTCATACTGGCCCTGCATGTTTGCGTAGTGGCAACCAAACTACATGTACTCCTAAGGTAAAAATGATTCTTACATCACTCTTTGCAGAAAATCTTTGTGGTAAATTCTAATTTTGCCTCCCAAATTATCACTCCTGTCATTATAACCCGTATTTTTTCAGCTGAGCAACCTGAAAGGGGATGACTCTTGGTAGATTCATCAATGAACTGAGGTCAGAGGGCTGATTACTATTCCAAATTCTGCTGAGACAGATGAATGGTGTACACTTGCAGTCAAAAGTTCCTACCTATAGCTGAAGTCACTGGAGATGCTGCTTGGTAAAGTTAGGTAGGCGATAACTTGCAATAACTTCTGAGGCCTGAATGTAGACCAAAATGAGAAAAAAATATATAAGCTTCTTAGTAGGCTCCTAAATTTTGATATCTTCTATCTCTAGAGGAAAACTGCAATAGGAAAGAGCAAAATGAGTAAGGGAGACAAAACCAAATATTAAAGCACATTTTGAATATGCTTTCATCTATGTCTATAACTCAACTCCTGGCTAGATTATCATAAATCACTGTACCCCAAAATTTATTTTCCTTGGTTTCTAGTATCTAATGAATCATATCAAGCTTTCAAGCAAAACTTATAAAGCATTCTAAAACTCAAGAAAAAAAATGATCTAAGGAATACGTAGGCAAGTATTGAACCAACAATGAGATATGACATAGAATATAAATCAAGAAAAAATAAAAATTTGTCAAAAATAAAAGCAAAATAGACACTTGTAACAATAATTCAGGGCTGGGAATGTAGTTCAGAGGTGGAGAACATTTCTTTTCTAGTGTACACAAAACCTTAGGTCACAATTTCTACTACTATAATGAATAAGTACTTAAGTGAATGAATGAATAAATAAATGTAGTACCCTTTCAGAGAACTCATCTGTCTTACATTCTTAGCAAGAAATGTTAAAGAGTACAGGACATAGCTCAGTGGTACAATACTTTTTTTCTTAGCATTTGCAAGTCCTGGGTTTGATCATCAGCACACACACACACACAAAAAAAATTGATAAAGTTGTTTATGGGGAATTAAAATCATATAGACCATAAACTTGCTTCTATGTAAAGAACGAAAATGTAGGGTTGGGTCAGTGGTCTAAGCATCTGTCTGACAAGTGCAAGGATCCGAGTTTCATCCCCTGGACTGCATGGTATACTGCTGTGCTGACGACCGAATCCGGGTGCGGTAGCACATGCCTGTAATCCCAGCACTGGAGAAAGTGAGACAGGATGATCACTATGAGTTCAAGCTGTGTTATGAAATGCCGTACCAAATAAAATATTTTAAAAAATTAAAAGAAAAGAAAAGCATTAAAGAAAGTATAAAGTCAAATTGTTTATTTTATATTGTATTGAATTAAAACAGGACAATTCAAAATGATAATAATATCAGTGTAACGGGTGATTACAGTGTACAAAAAAGTGAACTAAATGTTGAAAAGTTTTAAAAGAGGCAGGAGGGCAGAATCAATAATAGTCAGTTATAGCATACCTGTACCACAGCTGAGGCAGTATAGTATGCGCATGCATAAGACAGAGAGAGAGAGAGAGAGAGAGAGAGAGAGAGAGAGAGAGAGAGAGAGAGAATATGAGTGAAAACTCTAGAGCAACCATTAAAAGGCTCCAAAAATATACATAATTGATGTCCAGATGGGAGCAAAAAACACAGTCCAATAGATTTTGCAATTAAAACTAAGAAAATCAGCATAAAGGGATGAATCAAAGACATACACAGACTAAAAGTGGTGGAATGGAGCAAGATATATTGTGCCCATGCCAATGAAAAAAGAGGTGGAGTTGCTGCATGGATGTCTGGTCATACTGACTTCACAATAACATAGTTATGAGATATAGGGAAAGGCAAGATAGTGCCAAAATTGATACAATAACTGATAGAAAAATAAAGTAGACAAATGCAATCCTTTAGCTAGAAACTCACTTCCCTTCACCTCTTTTTAATTCCTAAGTCAAGTAGATGGAAAATATATAAAGGCAGGTTGATATGAAGAACATTACCAATCTACTTGAGATTTGTAAAGTATGCCCTCCAACAACCGCACATGTTCCTCCCAAGCAGTCACCACAATACGTTACATTTTAGATCATAAGGAACCATGAAGAAATTTAGGATAAAGATCATATTCTGAGTTATATTACTCAGAGTGCAATGAAATTGATGTAAAATAAATAATGAAAAGATAACTAAAAGATTCTTACATATCAAAATATGAAACAACATATTTCTCAGTAATTATAACTTAAAGAATATTCAGGAGAAATTTAAAACAATTGTGAACTACGCAAACCTGAAAACACAACTTTCCCTAATTTGTGGGATACAGCAAAAGCACTGCTTAAAGACAAACTTATGTCACCTATTATATGCAGTAGAAAACCATGAATATCAAAAATTAATCATCTAAATAACATTTCACTTTTGGAAACTACACGAACAATTTAAGCCTAAAGTAAGCAAAATAAAATACATGAGAAAAATTAGAGCAGAAATAAGTCAAGTGGAGCGCAGAAAAAGTAATGGCCATGAAACCAAACTCATTCTTTGAGAAATTGGAAAATATTAATAAACTTGCTTATGTTAACCAAGAAAATAAGTGAAAAAAGTTAAATACCAATATCTGAAATGAATAACTTCATTATTGATCCCATAACTAATAAATGTGCAGGTTTTGGGGAGGGATTATTGTTTTTTGGTACTAGGAATCAAACTCGGAATCTTGCACTTGCCAGATAGGCACTGTGCCACTGAACTATATTCCTGGCCCCTCCAGGTAATAAATGGTGTTAAAAAACTATAGACCTGCAATTTGATAACATAGATGAAATTAACCAAGTCCTTGAAATTCACCCAAATGAAAATAGATTATTTGAATATACATATATCTTTTGAAGAAATTGATTCAGGAGCTAGTAACTAAGTAAATAGCAAATGATAAAAGTGAATTTTTCCCAGGATTAGATGGTAATTTGCAGATAAGCAAGTGCAAGAAGTTAAAATAAGTTTCATGTTAGTCAATTAGAGTTGAAAACTGAACTCATGTTTAGGCTAATATAGATATATGTATGGTTACATATGCAAAAAGTTATAGATATCAGTATACATCTAATTTGGAGTATATACATACTACTTTTCCCTACTCAGAAATGCATAGAAACAATGATACATCAGTAGGTATTAGCACACCTAATGTTAAGGTCTTAGATTTTAATATTGTTTTCAACAAAAGGAACTACAGCTCCTTGGAGATATGGCGGGCCCCAACTAGCACAGGGCTATTAAATTGATGAGGATGAAGTATCACATAACAGTGGAAAGAAATCAAATGCTGAAGAAACAGGATAGGGGCTGGGGACATAGCTCCTAGGCACAAGTGCCTGCTGGGCAAGTGCAAGGTTGTGAGTTTGAACCCCGGTCCTGCAAAAAAAAAAAAAAAAAAAAAAAAAAAAAAAAAAAAAAAAAAAAAAAAAAAAAAAAAAAAAAAAAAAGAAACAGGATAGCCCACACCGATGTAGGCATGTTACAGGGAAAAACTATTAATGGCAAAAATTGGAATAATTTGAGTAAATGAAAAAAGAAATAAAACATTGAGAGGGCAATTTAGTCTGCACATGGTGGTGTATGCCTGTGATCCCAGCTCTTGGGAGGCTGTAAACAGGTGAATAACTATGGGTCCTATCTAGTAGTGAGGCCCTGAACACCATGTAGACCCTTTCCTAAAATACAAAAACAAAAACAGTCAACATCAAAAAAATCGTGATAATATGTACTCATGTTATGATATACTAAAAATAGCACTTAGCTTCTTCATCTACAGAACTTGTAATTCCAATCTGATTACACAAAACCAAATGAATTCCACATATGAGAAATTACACAAAATGTCTGATATCTGAACTTTTCAATATCCTCAAATAACAGAACCTAAAGAAACATGACAACAAAATGCAATGTTGTATTCTGGATGGAATCCTGGAAAAGTGTCTTAGTTTCTTTTTACTCGTTGCTGGGACAAACACCCAACATTCAAAATAAAGGAAAGAAAGGTTTATTTAACTCACAGTTATTGGAGGTTTCAGTCCATACTCGGCTGGATCCAAGGCAGAGAGGCACAATGCAGAGGCCAATAGTTCATGGCAGTGGAACAGCAACAAAATAGTAAAAAGGTAACCAACCAATCAGGGCAGCAGAGCAACAGCGCAATTCTGTCTCTCTGTCTCTCTTTGTAAATTACATCAGGCTCTCTGCCTTAGCCTATCCACCTCAGGCCACACCTATAATTCCCAGCAGTACTCAGAGCCATAATCTCATCAGTAGTAAAACACATAATCCCAGTGGATCATGGATCAAATCTGAAACTCTAGAAGTCCCCATCCCATGATTGCATGAGGCTTTGGCGGGACAACTAAACATAAACCATAACAAAAAGAAAAAGAATATTAGGTAGAAAATAAGAAAGTAAGTTTGAACTGTAGACTTCAGTTAATAATAATATATCAATATTGGTCCATAAATTATAACAAATATGTCATAGTAACATCTGATATTACTAACAGGAAACTAGGTGAGGGTATGTGTGAATGTTCTATATTTTGTCCATAATTTTTTTTCTAAATTTAAATCTATCATAAATTAAGTTGTAAAAGTTGCCAACACTATTTTAAGTGAAAAAAATGGAAGTGATGGAGTGTATATCTATTTGTGGGAGGATTTTTATAGTGCATTTGTTGGAAAAAAGGTAAAAAGTTCATTTACAATCATCTGCAACAACTGAAGAATGAATTTAAGCCTTGATCCCTATCTGTAAAAATTAACTCTACTTGCCGGGCGTGGTGGCGCACGCCTGTAATCCCAGCACTTGGGAGGCTGAGGCAGGAGGATCGGTGAGAGTTCAAGACCAGCCTGGGCTACAAAAGTGAGCTCAAGGCCAGCCTGAACTGCATACTGAGACACTGACTCAAAAAGACAAAAAAAAAAAAAATTAACTCTACTTATTTAGGTGTGGGAAGATAGCATATTGCATAGCATATTAAATTAGAAAGAGCTGTGCAAAATATTGTGATGATCAACTCAAAAGAGTTACTTGAAAATATTGAAAATATTAGATAAGCTTAACAATAACTCACAACTGTGTAACACTACAATTTTGTGAATAGTTAAGTTAAAGAAATATCTGGGTAACAATGTGTATTTGTTCTTTTTTATGTTCCATAGGGGTTTTAAAACTTAGAATATTAACAACTGATAGAAAATACCTGTTTCATGTTATGTCTAAGGCATTTGATATTCAGAAAGATAGTGATGCTAAGCTCAAGTGCCTAAAATATAGGAAATAGTATCATTAAGCTTCTCTTCTGGATGATTATTGACTGCAGTTGGCAGTCTAAATAATTAGGGAAAAAGAAGGGATACAAGTATAGCCAATAGTTTAGCTCTAGCCCTTCAAGGTCAGTGAGAACATAGGACATAAGAGAACCTGTGCTGCAACATCCTATAACTCAGTGGATTCCCAAATTTCCTGTTCAAGGAGATTATGGGGTCACACAGGAAAGTGATAGATGATGTACAGTGTGCCTAAGGAAAGTCACCTAGAGAGAAAATATTATCTCAGGCTTCCAAAGACAACAAAATGGTTAAGCATTGGCTGTGATTCATCCATATAGCTGACACTGACAAAAGTGTTGCAAATCACAGTACATAGTTCCAGGGTAAACTCTGAGGGGCCCTGACTGATCTTGTCAGATACAAAAGTTGTATATTCTTTGTAACATAGGTCTTGCTTTGTCTTGGTCTTAATCATCAAGCACAAATTTCTAACCATGAAATATAAAAATGAAAGCCACATTAATATGCTGAGTTGTAAAAGGTTCAAGTCCATAGCCCCTGATAATGCCAGATGAGCTGATAATACACTACTGTTGTGAAGTATTGGAGTAAATATGCAGCTACTTTCTCTTTGTGAAATGAAAATAAAGATCTGTACTAATGATGTTTAGACAAAAAATCATTACTGCATCTTGTACTCTGAGCAACTATGAGGAAGACAACATTATGCAATGTGTCAACTATTTTAAAAATAACAAAAAAGAAAATATTACATAAGGATTCATTACTTATATCCTATATTTAAAACCTGAAATTTACATTTCCAATTTAGTTATATTTAGAAAGAGCAGTTTGTTTATAGAAATAATGTTTATCAAGAAATGGAATTAAATGTAAGTACAGGATCCTTCCGATAAAAAGAAAACCTGCAAAAATTATTGCATGAGGCAAAAGCAATGGAAAATTCATTGCTTTTTTTGAAGCAACCCCACAGAGTTAATTCTTCCTTGGTGCTCAAGGCTTTTGCTTTGAAATTCAGTTTATTGACCTGAAGCTTAAACTGCAGGGTAACTCAAAGATCATTGACAAGAGGGAGAGAACCTCATGCTAGCATTGTCACATATGCCCTCGCTCAATCCCTTGTTAAAGGATGCATTATGTAAATGTGTCCCCTACTGAGTTTTGCTAACTTTTTTTTTTCTTTTTTCGTAAAGTATTACCTATGTTTTTTCAAGGAGGAGGGGCAAAACCCACTCTTTCAAATGGTTCAGTGATTATGTCCTTACATTTTAATTTCTGCCTGAAATTCAAGCCCATATGAAAGGCTTTGAAAAGGAGAAGGTGGTTTTTCTCTTTACTTCACTTATGTATATGATATGGGTTTACAGAAATAAAGCATATTTTAAAAGCAGAAAAGAGATGTAATTAACCTTCGAAGCATATTTCTTTGGTGAAATTTGTTTTCAAAGTTACTTTGTAATGTAGCGATGTAGCTGCAAAATTGATCTTCATCACTGGCGCCAAAGAAATGATCAATTATCCATCTACTTATATATAAGCAAACCAAAACATTACAAATCACAGGAGTAGATATGTGAAGAGTCAAAAATAGTACAAACTGTATTAGGCTGTTCACTAATCCGAAACCATATCATTACTTATACACTGTGGAAATTACAGGAGAATGTGAGGGTCTTATACGGTTGTTGGAGAAAAGAATTTCTTATGAATAGTTCATATATATCATATAAGAAAGTACCAGTGGTGGTAGGAAACAAAAAGCATAGTGGGCTTTTATGAAAGACAGATGCAATATGAATAAATGATAAACATCTAACGGTTCACTTTTGAGCTGATGTTTCACCATGCTGTGATGTCTGCTTTTACTAATGGGAACCCCTGAGAATTTTGTTCTGTGACTTAAAACCATACAGAGAAAATCTGATTAATTCACAAGGATGCATATGAACTACTGGAAAGAGTAGACTCCATTTATTGTAAGTTTTAGAAATAAAAGACTGCCTTTTGACTCTGTCATGTGTTTTCTTAGCATTAAAGAAAAAAACAGAAATTTGCTTTATAGTCCTAAAACCTCTCACATTATTCTTTTAGTGTCAATGTATTTGTAGAGAAAGTGACTTGAAGAAAAATGTTGATGGCCCTTGATCTCAACTTGACTTCTAACTCCTATTCTTCAGAGCTCTGAACTACCACTGAAAGCCTATTTCTTTTAAACCTGAGCATGATAGTAAGGAGCTAGCTAAAATAAATCAGAAATCTGTGATTCTAGGACATTGGGAAGAAACAACTTGAAAATTATATCTCAGTTAAAAAGTCATTATTCTGTGGGCAAAATAACTACTAATCTGTTAAATGTGCCCAGTTCATGGTCTCAAATCAAGGAATGAAGGTACAAATGAAAGGAAGAAGTTAAGAGTTTTATTAGAAATAAGGAAAAGGAGAAAACTCTTTGTCAGTGATATTTTGCACAGCAAAATCACAATGTAGATACAAGGTCAGTCAAACTACAATCAACCTGTAGGACTACAATAGCCACTTAGCTACTATTGATCCAATAGGGAAATGAATCACATAGCCAGAGTATGTGAAAAGAAGAAAGCTATTGCTAGGAGCAGTGAGAGTATAGATGCAGATGCCCTGGTAACCCACCAGATCCTCTGTTGCTTATCTGGATTCACTGGTGCAAGAGAGCTAACTGCAGTATAACCTCAAGTTCCTGATTATTTTGGAAGGTTTTCACGCCAGACTCTTAACACTTGCTTCCTGAGGCCTGGCTTTCTTCAGATTTGCCTCCAGACACAATCTTGTTCCGTCTCATCTTTCACACTGACTTCCTCAAGGGCCGGATTCCTCTCTGACTGCTTATTAATTTCTATATAACTTAGCTGTGTATAATATTACTTTCATATCTATTACAGTAATAATTTGAAATGCTTTCCTATTATAGAAAGAGTGATTAAATCTCTATCTGAAGTTTAAAAGGGGGGCGCTCAGTGGACGTCAGTTCCTAGTCAGTGTCACAACTTAGTTTTGCAAGGAGGAAAGGACTTATTAACCAGGGGTAATTGATTTGGGATTAGTGTCACAAAGCTTTGGAGTCCAGTCATCATGTCTCTTCTGGGCAAGCTTCTTCCCTCATTGCTCAGCTCATTAGTATGCAACTGGAAAATACCAGCACAGAGCATGCCAAGGCAGACAAAGAAACGACTCAAGGGAGATTTAAGCTCCCCGACTATATATATTCCCATAAAATTTAAAGAATATAACTATTCACAGCAGGGTAAAGCCCCACATTTTTCTTTCAGTGAAACAATCTACATTACCCCTGTGGCTACAGTGATGAGAAGATGAATTTAAAAATATCTGCAGAATGATGCTGATGTCTTTGGTCAAAGAATAATAGTGGTAACTTTCATTTTCCCAGACATACAGTTTATTTCTGATTCAAAGTAGCTCACTGAGCTTGTGATTGCGACGCCAGAATGGGGAGGCCTGGGTCTTTGGCTCGTACTCACATTATGTATGTCACATCCATTTTTTTGCAGTCAAAGGAAATCAGAAGACAGTGGCTACTATTAAAATATTTCAATTCTTGAGACCAATTTTGCTTCATTTATCTGTATATTTTGAGAAAAATACTAGGCTTCTTGTGACTTTCTGTCATTCACAATAAGTTACAATGTACCAAATGTTATTATGTACTAGGCAGTATGCTAAGAGGTTTTATGCACATTCTTCACCTAGTCCTCACAAAACCCTACAAGAACAGTGTTACTGTGGACATTGCACAGATGAAGAAATAGACAACACAGAGTTTAAGATTCTTTCATTTATATTTCACAGTTAATAAATAGCAAAATACTACTAAATTCCAGCATCATTTATCTGTCCATGTATCCAATAATATTCATTTTACAGATTCACTTTATTGTCTAAATTTTCCACATTTTCCTAAATACATATGTACCGTTATGATCAAGGAAAATAGATTTGTTTGAATTTGATTAAATTCACATATGCAGGCCAGTGGCAGAACAACGCTAATTGAAATGACTCAAAATAACCTATTGCAGACCATTCAATTGACTTTTGTGACACCATGTTCTCATTTTTGAAGAGCATTTTTCATTAACCTTTTATAGTCTAACTTGCACCATTTCAACAAAAGAATGAGTTCAACTCTGACTTGTCTTCCCTTATTTCATTTTTTTGGAATGGTTCTTATTTCTCTGTCTTACAAAGAAATATGGATGTAATATTTCCATAGGTGCCTAACTCAATCTTGTTTTAGAAATAAGTGGGTAATAAAATGGGAATTAATAAAAGCCAAGGCCTTATTGGAGCAGTATGCAAAAAAATTCCAATTTAAGAGGAGAGAAATAGGCTTTAATTATCCAAGTTCATGACTAGGTTATTTTTATCAAATTTACCAAATTCATCCTCTATTTTGCCAGAAGCATTATTAGAGAAACTATGAATTAAAAAGTTGAAAGAATTACAAAGCTAGCCCTGGGATATTATAAGCTGATATGTAAAAACTACTCCATTCATTCGTCTAAAAATACTAAATTTCTCAATGTGTTGCGCATTGTTTTAGACACTGAAGTTATAATAGTAAACAAAACAGAACAGAAAAATCTCTGTCCTCATGTAACATATGTCTGATGACAAAGAACATTAAATATTTGATAAAATAATAAAGACAGGTTGTAGAGATGGAGAAGAGGATCAGGGGAAGGAAGAGAGAGTAAAGCCATCAAACATTATTAGGATTGTATATCCATGAAATAGCTCATCAAAACAAACATCATTATGTATTGAAAATATATACTAATAAACAAATAAGTCAGATGTAGGAGGCTTGGATCAATAGCCTCCAGCACTGCAAGCTTCACTGGTGGCCCACTGCAATTGCAGAACATTTGACTGTGTATGCATCTGCTTCCTCTTAGTCCAAAGAGAAGAATTTTCTTTTCCTTTTTTTTCTTAGCAACATCAAGAAGAAGGTGGGTCATGCTCACACACTGTCCTCTGGAGAACTATTGTGAGGACAATATGCAATGTGTCAACTGTTAAAAAAAGAAAGGGGAAAAGAAAAAAAAGTAATGTTTATTGAAAATGTTAATGTTTAACTGTTTGATCAATCTTATATACCTATATCTATCTATCTAAACTGATCTGATGATGAAAATATGTAATATAACCATTGTTAAATTTAAATAATAAAAAAATAAATGAGTCAACAACAAAGATCATGAATGTAGAAGCTAAGATTAATTTTATGTAGTTTTACATGCCTGCAATTTATTTGGAGTACCTTGCCCAGAGAGAAGATCTATATCCCGTCTCCGTGACAGAGCTAGTATTCAGGGCTTTCTTATAGCCAATAGAATTCAAGAAATATGCCCTTATGTGGATTTTCAGCTAAAGTTACAAAATACAGCACAGTTTAGAATACAGTCACAGAGATTTTCCTAAGTGCATCTTTGGAGGTGGTAGATCCCATTCTACTCTAAGGAATGACTGGTCTAGAGAGCTTGTGAACTTAAAATTGTAAAATGATGCCTATCTTTTCCTTTTTATTCATTTTGTTATAAGTGGAGATCTTAGGAGCAGAGGATGAAGTGAACCTAAGTATGAAAGACTGTGGTTAGTATTCGGCAGAAGCTTGACCTTTACACTCATTTAATGATGTTTTGTTAAAAATTCTGAACTTTCTCCACCTGCCTTGAGATGTCCTCCATATCCATTAGTGTTTGTCTCATTCTCCCAACACGGATGTATCCTGTGAAAGAAGTTAAGTCCCAAGATCTCTTTCTTTTTCTACATACAGCTGTGGAAACAATTATATATAGGAAGGGTTTAAGGTAAGAAATTAGGAGCAGGCACAGTTTGAAAGTTTTGGAGGAGTAAAGTGCAAGGAAGTAACCAGCAAAAATCACAGGATGAAGTGTCCGGGCAATCGGTTCTCAAAGACTCTCATGCAATCTGCTGCGTCTCAAACAATATGGGGAAGATAAGAAAACCACATTCATCTATGGCAGTGAGGTAAAACATTCTTAAGAGGCCCCCGTTGAAATTCTGTGAATTATGCATTGTTCATAAATCTCTTAACTCTTGACTAAATGCTTACATTTGTCAGACTCAAGGTGGGGAGCAAACACAAGTGGGAATTTCTGGGAATGTGATTCTCATTATCTATTCTTGGCTGCATTAGAAGAACATAAGGGAATAATGAAAAAGAGAGCCTTGGGGCCAGGGAGATAGCTCCGTGGCACAAGCGCCTGCCTGGCAAGTGCAAGGTCATGAGTTTGAACCCTGATTCCACAAAAAAAAAAGAAGACAGCCTCACAACGAGCTAGTCCTCCTCCTTTATATAGCCCTTATGTTTATATGAGATTATGAGATGATATGCATAAAATATTGAAAGAACATGAGTTAGGAAAATATTATCAACTATTACTATGAGAATATTATTGTTGGCATTGGTATTTCTGGGGAGGAGTGTATAATCCTAATATGTTCAGATTTGTACTATTTTTTGAAATATTTTTTTTTTCTGGAACTGGGGATCGAACTCAGGACCTTGCATTTGCCAGGTAGGCACTTGTGCCCCCGAGCTATCTCTCCCACCCCTCTACTATTTTTTGGTACAAGAAATTTTGTCCAAAACTCAGATAGCTTTCTTTAGAATTATGTACTTCTCCTCAGCCAGAACAAAGATATCTTTGAGGACCATGAGGAACAGGAATGATCAAAGTATATGGATATTTAATTAAAAAGTACATTACCAAAAAGACACAGTGCTGTTAATTTCCCTCAGAATAGTCTCCTTTAGTTTGACCAAATTTCCATCATTTTCACCACTGTCTTAAGTTTTATGTTTTTTGATTCAAAATTTTGAACTTTCAATTCCAAAGATGCTTAAATGACTTGCGAATATCTTTTTTCATAATATTTATATGACAGCACTTTTTTTAACTTTAAAGAGAAAAATAGAAATCATACAGAAATTCCCAACAAGATGATAGGAAATTAACAATCATTATGAAAAGAGAAAAGGAAGGATAAAATATACATGCTGGGGTGTGGAAGATAGCTCAGTAGGATAAGTAATTGTGTAGCAAATGCAAGGACCTGAGTGTTCAATTCTCTAAAAATAAATTATATATATATATATATATATATGTATATATATATATATATACACACACACACACACACACACACACACACACACACACAGAAGACAGCAAAGACAATTGTACTACTAATTTCTATTGATTCATTGAAAGGAATAGTGTCTGCCCATATTGTTTGATCAGTCAACAGCTATATCTGGCTATCTGAGCAACTACTTTGAAGATAACAATTTTACCAATTTCTAAAGAGGTTTTGAACATTATTTTCTCTGAATCTCTTCAGGCTATATGATAAAAAATTCATTGTGTCTGTTGAGTGTCATCATATCTACAGGCACATTGATAAAATATTGCAGTGAAACTTCATATACCCCATTCACTGGATCTGACCCTCTGAAACTCCTGGCTCTTTAACAAAGTCATAATGACCATGACAGATAGACATTTTGTATCAGTTTAAGAATTTGAGGCAGCCATGACAGAGCGACTAAAGGCATTCACAGAAGAGGACCTCCACAACTGCTTCCCAAAACACCAAGAAGGTTTGATAAGCATGCATGAGGTGTGGGGACATATTTTGATGGAAGTTTAATGATAATGTTTATTTACTGTAATAAATCATTACAAATTTTAATATTCAGCATATTTTATAATACCTCATATATAAATTAAATGTCACTCACTAAAGCACCATACTCAAACTCTAGGCTCAGATAGTTTAGGAGTGTACATACTATGTTGAAAATCACCTCAGAGTCTACAGAAAGTGAAGCAGCTGGAAAACTTAAAATTCAAAAGTTACAATATCACTTAACCAATATAGAAAATATTTTCTAGATTACGTTCAGACTACCAAATACATATTTCATATAAATGATTTAAACTATATTAAATTGTGTTTATCTTTAATTTGGGAAAGTGAAGTTAAAGAATCACAAGTACGTTTTAATTTTTGGTTATAAAGGAGATTTTATTCAAATAATCATCTACTAGGAACTGAGCAGCTTCTTATATTTGAAAATATAGTTCATATTTTCCCATTCAGATTCGACCCAGCAAAGAGACACAGACTCAGCACATGTATGAGACCTGGTTGGGAAATTCATTTGACTTAGGACCAGACCCACTGTGCCCAGTGTGGAAAACTGCTGCAGAACTCCCTATATAGAGACTAGAGACAAGGACAAGACCCACCCAGATGATCCAGGAGCAGAACATCTTGCCAGAGTGGCACAGCAGGTTTGCTTTCAAGTGCTTCAGCAGGAAGAAGAGGAGCTCAGCAGGCAGAACCAAGCCACACCCACCTGGACAACTTTGAACTTGGTAAAGCCAGACCTGGTGCTAAGGTAAGAACTGCTAAAACTGCACCAAAGGGCAGAAGGCAGGGCTATACAAAATGACAAAGAAAAGGTACAAAATGCACTCTCAGGCCCCAAGCCCATCCAGAACAAATACAGGGGACAATAGCATAGAAGAAATTGGAAATCCCACACCTGAAATCTGTGGGAGAATAGCATCTGAAGTAAAGAAGCAAATGCAGAAAGGTTTAGAGGAAATCAGATCAGAAATAATTTCTGAAGGAAAAAAATAAATAATACCTATAATAAAGAGTACTAAGTGCTTCTAAAAAGTGACAAAAAATAGAGAAGAATAAAAAAATGATGGAATCCTTGAATGAACAATATAGGAAATTAATAGAATGTATGAAACAGATTCAAAGTGCTATAGAGGAACTTAAAACCTCAATCACAAGATGGCAAAATGGTTTTAATGAAAGTGAAAATAGACTTTAAGACCTTAAAGATACCATTGAAGCTAGTGAAGAGGTAAGAAAATATCTCTTTTTTTGTCTTTTTGAGACAGGGTCACGCTATGCAGTTCACACTGGCCTTGGGCTCACTTTTGTAGCCCAGGTTGATCTTGAACTGACATTGATCCTCCTGCCTCAGCCTCCCAAGTGCTTGGATTATTGTCATGTGCCACCATACCCGGCAAGAAAATATATCTTCATAACAACTAGGATGCAAGAAAAAGAATTCAACATCTGCAAGACGTTGCAAAGATGAACAATGTAAGACTAATAGGAATCAATGTGAAAGAAAGAGTCTGCACAAATGGTATAAAAAAACATATGGAAAGAAATAATAGCAGAAAACTCCCCAAATATGGGGAAACAATTTGACATTCATATAACTGAAGCATATAGAACTCCAAATAACATCAACCCAATTAAAACTACACTGAGACATATAATAATCAAAATCCCAGAAATTCAGCACAGGACAGTATAGTAAAGCTGCTAGAGAAAAGAAACGGCTCACATTTAAAGGCAAACCCATTAGAATAACAGCAGATTTCTCTTAACAAACTATCAAGTGAAGAACAGGATGGACCAAAGTACTTCAAGTCTTGAAAGAAAACAAATTCCAGCTCGGGGTGCTGGGGAGATAGCTCCGTGGCACAAGTGCCTGCCTGGCAAGTGCAAGGTCGTGAGTTTGAACCCTTGGTCCCGCAAAAAGAAAAAAAAAAGAAAACAAATTCCAGCCCAGACTGCTATACACTGCAAAACTCTCAAGTTTGATGGAGAAGTTAAATACTTTCAGGACAAAGAACAACTAGAGCGTTTCATGATGACAAAGCCAACCCTGCATAGTTCACTAAAAGATAGTTTAGAGAAGGATCAATATGACCACAACTCCATGAAGGAGAATGGAAAGAACCCACGAAATAGGGCAAATAATTAAAATCAAGAGAAAAAGAGGTATATAAAAGCAGTCATTCAACTACTCTTTTTGTATGAGCAGCAGAATATATCCATCAGCATATTCTACAAATGAACTTCTCCTGAACCCTATAGGTCAGGATTCTGTCTGAGTCTATAGGTGGATATCAAGAAAATAGAGGTAGATCAGTACCATAAATGACGCCTGGCCACCAGTAAGCATCATGGACACTGTCCATGTACACGACATACTAGAACTTTGTGTGATATGCTATCCCCAAAATGCTACAAGTTCTGGTCATATGTTTGCAATTCCAGTCTTTACATTATATTTTATTCTTAGCAATTCTTTACTACCATGGAAAGTTTTTCTTAGTTGATATCTTTGTATATATTCATCTATTAAAATACTATGTGAGTTCTCTGAATTGATTACAGATTCATACATATGATACACAACATTCTGACCTCTAGGTTGGACTTAAGATTTGATTTGAATTTTGGAATATTGTTTTGAAATATTTAATTTTAATTAATTAATATTTAATTTTCTGAATATTGTTTAATTATACTTTTTATTTTATGATTCATATTGTCTCTCTGACTTACAATCTACTTATAAGACACGGTATGATATTTTCTCCTAACATTAGAAAGTTTAAAAAGAAAATATATACATATAGATAGATAGATAGATGATAGATAGATAGATAGATAGATAGATAGATAGATAGATACATGATCCATGTATATAGGACAGATGTATAGCTGCTTTCTCTCAGTTCATTGAGAATAAAAGTTTGTAGTAATATTGTCTAGACGAGATACCAGATCTGAACCTTTTCCTCTGAATAAATACTATAAAGAAAACAATATGCATGTTATTAACTGTAATCACCCAACTAACTTGTTTTGAAACTGTTTCATTGCTATTTTATCTTTTTTCTCACTAAAATGAATAAAAGATATATTTCCTGTTCAGATGAGATAATGACTAATTGTGGCCTTAATTGGTTCCTTCAGAATGCTTCAGTGACAACCTTGTACATAATTTAAGAATTTTCACATAATCAAGCTTTGCTCCAGAACCTTTTTCCTCTTGGTGCTAACAAGGGCATGATCTGACATTTGGTTTGGGGAATATGACCAGAATGGTTAATGGTTAATGGTGGTAATTTTGCTCTTTTGAATCATCATGTTATCTTTCAAATATTCAAAGCAATTCTAAAATGAAATAAAAGGAAAAAGTCTGAGACCTCGAGAAAACTATTTGAAAGTAAGATGTTTTTCTTAAGGCAGTCACTTGCAGAAATGTCACATGTCTTAAATGGGTGGCAGAAATGGGTACATGTTGTTTGTCTCTTAGGATGAAAAAATTTCAGCGTTATTTCCCATGATTCCAACAGTATCAAGATATTCTTAAAAGTTCAGGAACTAGGGTTTGCTCCCCTGCACCACAAGCCATGCTGGCCCTGCCCACAAGGTGTAGTCATTGAGATTGGGTGTGGTAGTAAGGGCCTGTAATCCTAGCACTTGTAGGCTGCAAACAGGAGGATCACTATGAGTCCGATTTGTGTAGTGAGATCTTGTAGACCTTGTGCTAAATACATTAAAGAACATATTCTTAAAGACTATGTTCTTTAGAATAGCCAAAATCACTTGGATGTTCCTTTTCCATATTGAAAAAAAAATCTGTATTTGATATTGTGCCAAAAAAGTGATGCAAACTGTTGTATCTCTTTAAAATATAAAAAAGAACTATTTGAAATTGTTAGTACAACAGTGCTCATTCAAATACAGAAATATTGCCTCAGGAGAATAATATATATTCTAAAGCTGCTTATATTTACTTCAGCTGATTTCACAGATAATAGCTCTTGCAGGCTTGTGGTTATTCTAGAAAGAAGGTAGGCAATGTTTGGGAAAATGGGTAGATATACACAAGTATTTAGTTCTTTGCAAGTGATCACTTTTCTTTTTTCTTTCTTTTTTTTAATATTATGGCTGGCTCAGCCTGCCCTTGGCCTGGTGCAGCATGTGGTACTGGGGATCAAACCATGATCCTTGTGTTTGCCTAAGCTTCCCTAAGCAGGTGCTTTAGAGTGCTCAGTCATCTCACTGGCCCCTACAAGTGATCATTTTTCAAGTCTGGGTCATGGGGTGCCTGTGTGATGTTCACTTAAATCAGAACATTGTTTTTGGTTTATGGTTCTATCAGTTAGCATTTTATTGCTTTTTTAAAAATTTCCAATTGAAAGTTCACAGTTTCAGATGTTTCAGTCTGTGGTTGAATGGCTCGCAGAAGGAATATCATGGTCAAAGGGCATGGTGGCACAAATCTGCTCAGTTCATGCTATCTGGGAAGCAGACCAGGCAGACAGAATGAGAGACTGGGGGACAGGAATCAGATACAATGCTCAAAGTCACACCTCCATAAGTCACCTAGAAACACTCAGGATTGTCTAGTACTAATTGGATGAAGAGTCCTCTAATCAAGTTCATATTCTAGTTTAACTGTCACAATGTCTCATTGTTCCAACATCATGTGTTAAAAACAGTGCATAATATTACTACTTTGAATTGTGTTTGTTCTTTGTAAAAGATAGAGACATGTGTTAGGGACGTTTAGGTTTTTCTCCTTTTAGGTTCTCTAGCAACGGTCTGTGCCTCTTCTCTTCTGCAAATATCATACACATTTTACTTACCACAGCTGTAAAGTTAAGCTTCCTATCAGGTAGAATAGTTCTTCCTATCAGATGGAATATTTCTCCTTAAAATTTTTCAAGACTTTTTTCACTAATACCTTGTATCTTCACAAATTAATTTTAGAATAATCTTATATATGTATACTGCAACTTTTATTGTGCTTTCAATGGGAATTGCCATAAACCAATACATACATTTAGGAAGAATTGACGTCTCTGCTCTTTTCTTCTGTTTTTTTCTGATATCAAATTTTTGAGGGGAATATTTAGCCTAGGATTATTTAGGACTCTATCAAATTACATATTAGGATTAAAAAAAACAGTTTTATGAAAAGAAAAGTCTCAATTCTGTATATATCCTATGCCCTGGGTCTCAGTTACTCTTTGCTCATTGCTGGGACAAATATCCAACGATCAAAATTAGGGAAGGAAAGGTTTGTTTAGCTCACAGTTACTGGAGGTTTCACTGCATAGTCAGCTGGCTCAAAGAGTAGCTGCCCCATAACTGCTTGAGGCTTTGGGGGGACACCTATACACAAACCATAACACCCCATTTATCAGGGAGCTAATATAGGATAGGATTAAACAAAATAAAAACAGGAAGTAATAGTCTCTTGATAATGTATTATCCAACATGTAAAGAAGCAAAGAGGGGCAGGGGAGATAGCTCTGTGGCACAAGTGCCTGCCTGGCAAGTACAAGGTCCTGAGTGCAATTCGCAGTTCTGAAAAAAAAAAAAAAAGGAATTAAAGAGAATCCCAGTATAACAATGAAAGATGACCACAGAATATACATTATGAGTTAGGAGTTGAGGGTAACTGTTTGGATCAGCTCATACTTCACCAGGATCAATATTTTTAAATTGATAAATTCATAGAATGATTATATTAGCAAAATGTATTGAGTGGTGAGTTACATAAATGATAGAGACATTTGGGTTGAATTAATAATAATCAATAATAATAATAATAAAAATAATAATAATAAAAACTAGGGCATCAGTATTTCCGAAGGGAAAAACTAGCATGAAAAACATACTGCTTTATATATTCAAACTTATGTAGTGAAAAAAGCTTTTTTTTAGCTATAGAACAAACACCAATTAATTATCTAAAGAAATTAAGATGCTGTATAGTAAAATGTGGAATTGGAGGACAGCAAGTGTGCATGAGTGTAGAAATATAGGGCACGAGAACACATACAGTAAGATGGAAGAGCAAATTAGTTTCTAAAAGAAAAAATAAACATATATTTGGAAACATGGTGGTTAATTCTGAAAGAATCAGAAAGTATGATGCTTCAGCTTTGTTCTTTTGCCCAAAATTCCTTTAGCTATTTCAAATTCAAAAGTAATTTTGCTAATTGTTCTACTACCACTTAAATATGCTATTAGAATTTTGATATACAGTGATTGCTTTGAATCTTCACATTGGGTAGTATGAGTTTTTTCGCAATATTATTTTTATGAATCCCTGAATTCAAGGTGTCCTTCCATTTATTTCTGCTTTTAAAAATTTTTTTATCAATACCTCATGGATTCAAACATTTAAAACCACATGGATGAACTTAGAGGACATTATGCTAATGGTCTAAAGGAATTAAAATGTGTCTGAAACTTTTCAGACACAAAAGAAGAAATTCTGCATGCTCCAATGTATATGAGGGATATAAAATAATAAGCTCATAGAAGCAGAGTAGAATGGTAGTTGCTGGAATCTGGGCAAAGAGCAAAAACAGAGAAGTATCAGTCCAAGAGAACACAGTTTCAGTTGCATAAGATAAACATGTCCTAGATATCTTCCATATAGCGTAGTACCTATACTTAATAATTTCGTATTTTATAGTTAAAATTTCTTTTAGTGTACAAATATTATCTCAGTAGTTTCTATCAGAAGTTAAATAACTTACTAGAATGAGAGGGAACTTTTGAATGAGATGGATGTATTTATGGTACTGATTATGGAACTGACTTATTTCTGAGCTTCAAATTGTATACATTAAGTATGCATACCTTTGAAGAGTGTCAATTATTTGTCAATAATGTTCTCTTTGTAAAGCAGAGGATGAATATCATTCCTCATCTGCTACTCCATGTAATCTAAAATTTTTCATTAGTATCTAAATAATACATTTCCTGATTACAACTAATGTAAGAATAATTATAAATTTATACATATTTATGAGATACTGTGCAAAGCTTGATGCTTGGGTACCCTGTATAATTTTTTTTAAAACATATATATATATATATATATATATATATATATATATATTTAAATATATAAATTTATAATTTTTAAATTATATATAAGTTTAAAAACTCATATATTTGATATAGTATCTCACTATGCAGCTTGGATTCATAATGATCCTCCTGCCTCAGCCTCCCCATTGCTGGGATTGCAGTTATGGACCACCATGCTTGGTTTTAGTGGTTGCATGTCACACTCAGGCTTCCAGGGCCTTCATGCCATGCAGCATGGGTGATTGAACCAGATCCTTGTGCTTGCGAGGCAGGTACTTAGACTGCTGAGCTATCACTCCAGACCCTACCCTATGTAATGTTTAAAACAGGTTCAGATGATTGCCATAGATTCATGGTGGAAGTACTAAATTTTTTTCTAGTTTTAAAAATTTACACAAAGCACATCAACATCATCTCACTCTACTATACAGTAAGTCATTAGAATCTGTTACTCCTAATTATAGCTTACTAAAGTTATCGCTAACTCATTACAATGTTCCCATTGATCCCCTTGCCCAACTTTCTCCAGACTCTGGTACCCATCATCCTATCAATGTCTAAGGGATTAACTTCTGAAGATTCTGCTTATGAGGCAGATCATGTATTACTTGCCATTTTATTGTTTTTAATATAATAATATCCAAATCAACCCATATTGTGGCATATTAAAGGATTTCCATTTTATGGGGAATATTATTTAAATGCATATATGTATGACATTTTCTTCATCCGCTCAGCATCTGATGGATAGGTGAGCTGTCATAGTCTCTTGGCTGTTACAAATATTGCTACAATAAACATGTGAGTCCAGATTTATGTTCAACATCTGATTTCATTTCCTTTGATTTGACACTTGGTAGTAGATTGTTAGATCACACAGTAGTTCTCTGTGTCACTTTTGGAGGGACTTTCATATGGATTTGCATAATAGCTATACTAACTTGTATTCCAACCAATGTTATGCAAGTGTTCTTTTTCCTCCATATCATCACTACAGTTATGATCTGTACTCTTTTTCATAATTGCCATTATTATTGATGTGAGGTGATATCTCTTTGTGGTTTTGATGTAGATTTCCCTGACAGAGATGCTGAACATGTTTTCATGTACCTGTTACCCATGTGTATGCTACCCCTTCAGAAATGTTTATTTAGATCGATTGCTTATTTTTAATTTTTTTTTGCTATTGAATTTTAAGCTTTTTATATGGTTTCCATACTAATTCTTTATTAGATGTATAGCTTGCAATTTTTTTGGATTTTGTATGTTCTCTCTACTCTTGATTGTTTGTTATAAAGAAGCTCTTTTATTTTGCTATTTATAATCTCATTTATCTATTGGGCTCTTGCCCCAAACATCACTGCCTATTCCAATGCCCAGAATCATTTTTCCTGCTTTGTTCCTGTAGTTTCATAGTTTCTGGACTAGTGTTATTTAAGCCTTCCATTTATATTGAGTTGATTTTTGTAGCTAGTGAGAGACGTCGGTCTAGTTTCATTGCTCTGTATGTGGACATCAATTTTCCAAGCAGCAGTTATTGAACAGACTTTTCATTCTCCAGTGCATGTGCTTAATGTTTTCGTTGAAAGTTAATTGGGTATAGACACATTGGTTTATTTCTTTCTGTTCCACTGCTATATTTGTCTATTTTATATTAATAATATACTGTTTTGTTTGCTATATCTCTTTTAGTATATTGCAAAGCTTCCTAATTTTTCTTCTTTTGTCCAAATGTTGGCTCTACGTGAGTGTGTGTGTGTGTGTGTGTGTGTGTGTAACTGCACACAAATTATAGGAATTTTTTGCTAATACATGAATGTCATCGGCATTTTGACAAGGATTCATTGAATCTAGATCACTTTGGATAGTATGGACATTGTGTAAATATTTATTCTTTTAATCCATGAAGATGGAATATTATCAGTAATATCATAATTTCTAGCAACGAAATTCAAAACCTTAGCAAAACAAAATAATAAATCAACTGAAAAGCATTTACAGTTGCTTCTAGAAGGGAAAATGAGTATATAAAGAGAGTGAGTCACATAAAATAGAGAATATGAGTATTTGATAGTAAGGTATATACATTTATGATAAATTTGGCAAAAGTTTGAAATTATAAATACACTCTGCTGGTACAAATAGAGTTGAATATTTTTGGTAGTGCCCACATATAAGACATGAAACTGGTATTAGCTAATTGGACAATAGTTAATTAATTCAAGAAAGCATGTGAGGGGGCCAGGGAAATAGCTCAGAGGCATAAGTGCCTGCCTGGCAAGTTCAAGGTCTTGAGTTTGATCCCCAGTTCCAAAAAAGAAAAGGAAAGCAAAGCAAAGCAAAGAAAGAAAGAAAGAAAGAAAGAAAGAAAGAAAGAAAGAAAGAAAGAAAGAATACATTTCTACTTCTTTAGTTTGTGTGTTTGCTCTGGTTGTTGGTTATTTTCTTGAATTTCCTCCATGAAGTTTTGCTTTCTTGTGAGCTTTGTGATGTTTTTCTTGTAAGTTAATATATGTATGAAACATTTATGAGAGTATTTTAAGAACTGAGTAGAAATTATGTTCTCCTAGGGTCTGTTCTTAATTTTTTTTTTCTTCTAGGCATTTTTGAACATTACTACACAAAACAATATTCATACTATTCTTCGACACATAAATTTTTAGACATTTCAAAAAACACAAACCAGGGCCAAAACACAATTTAGGGAAGATGGTTTTTCCAGGTCTATCCAGATCCAAAATTCAAAGGCTGAATTTTTACCTCATTGTCTTCCTTTGTCCATCACATTTTATAATAATGCTTGGAGACCTGGTACATTCAGTGATGTCCAATTTAATTTTATAGACTTCATGAATCCTCAGCTTTATCTATGTCTCTTATGTGGCTGAAATTTTTAGGGAAAACAGTTTGAGTATTTGCTGAGATTTACTTTATAACTTCTGAACATTTTAATTGCTTTCTTTCAGACATGTGTGAATATTTTTATAGTTTAGAATATATATCTTACTCATTACTGCTTCTTTTATTAATGGAATTTTTTGGTATTTATTGTGTCTCTGACATATTTTTAAGGAAAAGAAATCCAAAGAGAATACATGTGGACATCAAAGTAGTCCAAATCAGTAATCTAAGATAGATTTAATAGCATTAGCCCTTCTTTTAAGCTTCCAATTCCTGAGAGAATTTCAGAAGTGTATTGAAAATTTCCAAACTCAATTTTTCTAGTAGAATAAATAAAATCTCTCTGATATCAAGACACTTTACACTAGTACCTAGCTTTCACAAGTGTTTGAAACTCCTTTCAGTTAAAAAAAAAAAAGCATTACTGTATATTACCTCTCCAGGCTTAACTATCGCAATTGTACAACCATGTACTTTTTAAGATAGTATTGAACTTAAAATCTGTGGCAGTGAATCCTATGAGACATATTTAAGTGAGAGAAACAAATTTTGTTCATAGAACATTTAATTTTATTTTATTTAACTATTGTGTTGTTGTTGTTCTTTTACAGTATCAGGCATTGAACTCAGGACTTTGGGCTTGCTAGGCAAACATTTATTCCACTGAGCTATCGCCCTGGCCCATGCTTAACAGTAACAATACTAAAACACTCTTTCAAGTTATGGGCCTAAATGTACAGTTCTCCACATCCTCACAAAGGACTCATAGATTCCATTTTATACAAAAAAAAACCTTGATGGAAAATGGAAATCTATGAAATTGGAAAGTCTGAAATATGGCTGCAGGCTTATATGAAGTTCTTCTTTGGTAATCAAATAATTTCTTCCAGTATCTCACCTTCTGCATAGTGCCAAGCCACCTTCATACAGTTAGTATGTGCATGCTAGAATGACTTATATTTGCCTTAATGTAAACCATATTAAGCCTTGCAAATAGAGTAATGACAACATGGTTAAAAGCTTGGCATTTAAAACTATTCACTTGGGCCTATTCCAGATGTGTACTGCTCACTACATGAATTTAAGAAAATTACTCAAGTTACTCAATTATGCTGAGGTTCAGAGATCTGCAATATTTAGGAGTTTAAATTTCCAACTTTAAAATAGAAGGTAAGGAATAAATAATAAATTTCTTTGAAACTACAATATTCATAGATTATCTTGATATTTTTCTTTACACATCAGATATAAAGTCAATGGAAGGAAGAATAATTCTTACCTTTGTCTTTAAATGTTAAGATCCAAAAGACAGATTGAATGACTTCATCAATAGTGTTATATAGGTTCTCATAAATTTGTACATTAATCATATGTTAAAAAAAGTTTTTCTATTTATCAGTCCTCTAAGCTTCTGCCTCAACTATCATTCATGAAGTGTCTATGTACCTCCTAAAAATGATTCATAGCCCAAACGGTATCATTTCCAACATGGGGAAGAAAACACCATACAAATTTAAGTGATGAGGTTACCATCCCAAACAGACTCACTGCAAAAGCGAACATTTTCCACGTTTGCAAACTTTTTCTTAACTAAACACAAGCTGTGTAATAGCTTCTATTATTTGTCCAATAACAGCTCTTGCATATCCCTCCTCCTTAGGAGCTACGCCAATGTTTGTTCACAGCTGCAAACAATCTGAGTCAAAAAAAAGAAGATGATTAATTGAGGGAACCAAGTCATGGATGCCTTCCTGAGAATTAACGAAGGATGTGGATTAACACCTTGGCATCACAGCTTTATCTAATGTCCATAAGGCTCAAGGTGTAAGTATGCAAAACGTGATATGTTCTGTGACTTCAGTGATCTTTTGCAGACAAAAAAAGAGTATTAGGACATGCTTAGGTAGGTTTTACTCCACACAATTCGCTCTTAATATAGTAGGTGTCATGTCCTTCTGGAGATAGTACCACTGAAAATTAGATTTGGACCTTACTTGATAATGCATATTAATTAACTCTTTAGATTTTTTTTTTGTCTTTTTGAGACAGGGTCTCGCTATGCAGTTGAGGCTGGCCTTGAGCTCACTTTTGTAGCCCAGGGTGGTCTCGAACTCGCACCAATCCTCCTGCCTCAGCCTCCTGAGTGCTGGGATTACAGGCATGAGCCACCACACCCGGCAACTCTTTAGATTTTAATACAACATCTTATACCATTTTTTAGATTATGGAATTTCTATGGTGGTGTAAAAAACATAATAAGTTGATTTTACCTAGTCTAGTAGATTAGAGAGAGCTTTCCTAAGAAAAAGCTTCTTATCTTATGAGCCAAAAGAACAGCAGTGGTTGTGTAAGCTAAAGAAGGTGCTGAGAGAATTCCATGCCCAGGAATGTTGGGAAGAACATGACAAAGCAAGATCATCATAGTATGCTATGAAAGTAGTAGTGGCATAGTAATAAATCGAAAGCCAAATTAGAGACGGTGGTCATTAGCTAAACAATCATAAAGATTATGATATAACGAGAGTATGAAGCAATGTGTATGCAATTGAAAATCCTGTATGTAGAATGAATGGATGCAGAGATGAAGTATTTAAGGGGTGAGTAGAACTCCATTGGGAGGTTGAAGATAGCTTAGGCTAGGTTGCTGGAACTAGATATTAAAAGATGTGGAAAACTTAACATAAGTTTATAGAATAAAAGCAGTATCATTATAATGAAACTTAAATGAGGGTTGAAGTTTAATGAAAAATTATAGATGACTGCTAAATTTCTACCTTGTATGGATACTGGGTGGTGCTAACATTCTACCATATAAAAAGATCAAATAGGGAAATCATGAGTTTGATTTTTTTATGTTTTATATTTATATTTATTTATTTACTCTTTTTGAGACAGGGTCTCACTATGCAGTTCAGGCTAGCCTTGAGCTTATTTTGTAGCCCAGGCTGGTCTCAAACTCACATAGATCCTCCTGCCTCAGCCTCCCAAGTGGTGACGTTACAGGTGTGCACCACCACACCCAGCCAAGTTTGATTTTTAAAAGCATTTTTATTTCATTTGGTACAGGGTCTCACTATGTAGTTCACACTCACCATTATCCTATTGTATCAGATTCTCTAGTGCTGGGATTGCAGATGTGTGACACCACACCTGGTTTCGGGGGTCACCTTGCTGCATTCAGGGTTCCAGGACTGGCTTAGCATTCCGTACAAGTGTGTAAACTATGGAGCTATCTCTCCAGTTCATTAATTTGATTTTTGACATAAAGTTGGGATACGCAGAGAGAAATGTTAATTAGGTGTTTGAAATTATGATCTATATTTCTAAGGAGAATTTTGTTCTGGAGAAATAAAATTTGAGTCACCAGATGCTAGTTCCTAAATGAAATTCTAAATAAATCTCTCAGCAAGAGAACATACAGAAGAAAAGAAACCTTAAGTTCAATTTTGAGGAATTTCATGAGATGACCAAGGAGGAGAAGACTGTTAAGCTGTAAACAAGGCCAACACTAAAATGGTAGAAGTGAAAAAGCTTTAAAAAGAGCAAGGCAATGATTTGCAAACCAAAAGATTGAGGTTATTTTGAAGAAAAAATGGTCAACAATATCAAATGGTATGTAGATCCTGAAAAAGTTAAGAATTTAAATTTTCATTAGGATTCAGTGACATGACAATTATAGAGAAGTTAGTTGAGAATCGCTGAGAACAGCAGTGTGAAATAGGAACTGGCAATTTCCCCAAACACTCCTCCTAAGAACTCAGGTGGTAAGGAGAGAAGAGTGGATACTGGTTGGTATTGGCATGTGACACAAAGGCTTTATTTTTATAACAAAAACTTAAACACTGATGTTGAGGATTGAGTTCCATAAAATAGCTTGGGATGTACAATTAGGTATAGGTATAACAGACAGAGGACAGCTCATGAAATAGCTGGACTCACATTGTATAGAAGAGGCAGCCCTTTGCATAGGAAAGAAGGATGTTGTTAGAAGGTAGAACATCCTTGTTGTTACATTGTGGTGGGGAATGGTGGAGTAAAAGGAGGTATCATTTATTGTCTTCTCTTATGAAATATCAAACTAATTAAAGGAAAGCAGAATACACTTTCTCTAAACTATGGAAGAAAACAGGAGTGTCCACTGACCACTCCTGTTCAGTATAACACCGCCAACTTTTTTTTTTTGTCTTCTTGAGACAGGGTCTCGCTATGCAGTTGAGGCTGGCCTTGAGCTCACTTTTGTAGCCCAGGCTGGTCTCGAACTCGCACCAATCCTCCTGCCTCAGCCTCCCGAGTGCTGGGATTACAGCCGTGAGCCACCACACCCGGCAACACTGCCAACTTTAGCCAAAGAAATCAGACAAGAGAAGAAATAAAATGATTTTAAGTCAAAAAGGAAGAAGTGAAGCTATCCTTATTCGTAGATGATGTGATTTACATAGAAGACCAAAAAATTCACCAGAAGATTCTTAAAGTTGATAAATAAATTCAGCAAAGTGGCAGAACATAAAACCAGTAAACATGAATCAATACCAGTCCTGTGCTTCAACGGTGAACCCAATGAATAAAATAAAAAGCATATTTTCATTCACAATAACATCAAAAAGTTCAGTACCTAGGAATTAAGCTAGCAAGGAAATGAAAGACTTCTTCAATGAAAACTATAATATTGAAAAAAGATAGACTGAAGAATATAACAGAGAAACATCACTTGTCACTGGATAGATAGATCCAATATTCTTTTTTAAAAAAAAGAGAATATAAAATGGTAATAAAATTATTGGTAATGTATAATTTCATTAAACAAAATAATATGAATTTGACAGTATTTGTTGTACTGCATAGTGTTGTCTTCAGCTTAATTATAGAATCAATATTCTTGAAGTGCCCATATTAAAAAAAATGGTAGATTTAATACAATGCAAATCAAAAACCAACATTCTTTCCAGAACTAAAAAAAAAAAAAAAATTCTAAAATTTATATGGACACAGAATAGACCCAGAATAGCAAAATCAATTCTGAACTTCAAATTATGTTATAAAGCTACAATTATTAAAACGTACAATACTAGAACAAAAACCACATGTGGGTGTAGATCATTGTGACAGAGTGAAACATATAGAACCAATCCCAGGCACCTTCAGTCATGTAATTGCCTATAAAGGGTCAAGGAAAAACACATCCTGGAGAAAAAATGGCCTCTTTAACAAATTGTGGTGGAAAAATTGAATATTTACATGCAGAAAGATGAATATAGATGTATATTGCTTACCCTGAACTAAAATCAAATAAAATGGATAAAAGATCCAGACATAAAAACAGAAACAATCTGCTAAAAAATAGGTCAAGCACCTGAATACAGTAATAGATAATAACTTTCTGAACAGAATCACAATTGTACAACAAATGATGTCAATAGAGCTGGAGAGATAGCACAGCAGTCTAAATGCCTGCCTACCAAGCACAAGTACCTGGGTTCAATCCCTGTTAGCATAAACCATTCTGGCCGCAGAACCTGGGTGGGCTGTGCTGGCCACCAAATCTGGGCATGGTGGCACACACCTGTAATTCCAGCTCTGGGAAGACTGAGACAGGAGGAGCTCCATAAGTTCAAGCTGCATAGTGAGACCCTGTACCAAAGAAATAAATTAATTAATTTAAATTTTAAAAAAGAGAGAATGAGAATAATCAGCAAAATGCATTATACCATATTAAAAAGTTTCCACACAACAAAGGCAACAACTAACAAGGTAAAGAGACAAGCTACAAAATGGGTAAAAAGTTTTGCCACTTGTTTCAGACAGAGGACTATTACCTAAAACGTATCAAGATGAAAAACTATTAGATCTCACAAAATGAAAAAAGAAATCAATAAAAATGGAACATTACAGTGAATACACACTTTTGAAATAAGGAACTAGCAGCATCCAGCAGACCTATAAAAATATTGAATAACTTTAACTATTAGAAAAATGCAAATCAAAACATTGAGATTCTATATCACACCAGAAAGTATCTATCATCAAGAACTCTCTAAAAACAACAGATGCTGCTGAAGTTGCCAGCCCAAATGAATAATTCTTCATCATTGGTAGGAGTATAAACTAGTGCCACCACTATAGAAATCAGTGTGGCAATTACTCAAACAATTGAAAGCAGATATTGTATTTGACTCTGCTATACCTTTTCTGTGTATCTTCTTGGGAGAGTTAAATGCATCATATTAAAGTGGTACATGCACACCCATGTTTATAGCAGGATAATTCATAATAGCTAAATCTTGGAACTGGACTATATTTATAATAAACACATGCATGGGTCAAGAAAATGTGGTATGTAAACACAATGCTGTAATACCCATTCCCAAGTCTATAATATTAGGTAAAATATATCAGTTATAGAATGTTAACTCCCAGGGTTTCTTTTATAAGAGAAAAATGCAAATATAAATAAGTTAAAAAGTAAAATAAAAGATGGTATCAAAGAAGGAGGTCAACTTTGCGGAAATGGAGTGAGATGGGAGGCTGAGAAGAGAAAGGAAATCAAAAGGATTAAGATGAAATATGTATATGTACCAATGCCTCACATGAATATATTCGTATAGAATGAAAACATATACTAATTTGTTAAAATTAAGTATAATCTCCACAAAATAGAATGTCAGGTCATTTTGATAATTGGAAGGATGGAGGAGAAAGTGTGTTGCTTTGGGTAAAAGGTTTCAAAGAGCAGGAGAGCCTGAAAGCACTGCTAAAGTTCCTCTTGAGTGTGAGGATGCCTAGCTATTCATCACCCCACTATGAACCCTCTTAGCAGGACTTTTTTCTGGCAGTGTTTAACTATAGCGATAGAGAAAACAAATGGCCTACCTATAAAAGGTTGTATTAAATTAAATGCCACAGGAAAAAGAATTGCCCCAGACAGGAAACGTACCTTCCCTGCTTAATTTCTCCTAGTCATACGTATACACCCTCAAAACTCCATTCATAAAAGATTAATTTTAAATTTATGCATACGAACTGTTTAATTTTGGAGGACAATAGGTGACTTGTAACAACTCAGCCCATTAAAATTTACTAAGGCCTATGCATTGTATATTCGTAGCCCTTTTGTATTCTGAGATACGGTCTTGCTAAATTGCTGAAGATGGGCTGAATCTTGTCATCCTCCTGCCTCCCCCTCCCAGAGAGCTGGGAATACAGCCCTGCAACATTATGCCTAGACAGATATCCTGTTCTTTAAATGTCTTTTATCGTCCTAATCTGTTGATTGGCTTCTCCCTCTGTCTTTTTTTTCTGCCTTCCCTTTTATTCTCTTCTTTCCTTTCACAGTAGTTTCTGTTCATTTCTAATGCAGAGCCATTGAGCTGTTTCTCTTGTTTCATTACCGCTCGCTAAGCCTGGCCTCAAGGTGTCACCTTCTACCCAAAATAGCTTATTAACCTGTTTTCCTTAACAAAGACAGTTCTCTCTCTAAATTAAATTCAGGTGCCATCTTTTTACCCTTGAACACATTATTATTTAACTCAATCTCTTATCTGTGATAACCTGCTCTAAAGATGCCTTTGTTCTTTCAGGAGACAAATGAAACTTGTTTGTCTTCTCTTCTGTCATCAACCATCTTCTGTACAACCTTGAGAAAGTCATTTCATTGTTTCAGATCAGAGGTAGATGAACAATAGCCTGAAGGACAAATCTTAGACGCTGTCTTTCTGTAAATGATATTTTATTAGAGTTACACTTGTGGGATTTCAACAGCAAAATGAGGAATTATGACAGAGACCTTGGCCCTTTGAAGAAAATGTTTGCTAACACCTATTATGGATCACAGCACATCCTCTGAAACCTAAAGGAAGGAGCGAATATGTTTCCTCATTATTTCAACTTTCATAGAAGTTATAAATTTGATCTCTACATAATTTGTTGCTGCATAATAGAGGATTTATCTGAGTATCACTAATAGGTAGCACTTCTCGTTATGGTTTGTGCGTAGTTGTCCCCCCAAAGTCTCATGCAGTCAGAGGGCTGATTTATAGAGTTGGCGACTAACTCATGATCCACTGGGATTATGGATGTGAATCCTGTTTTCATTATGAGTGTGCGTACTACATCCAACTTGGGGCTGATAGTTTGCATGAGAGTTTAGACAGACTTGTTCTCTGTAACCACTGTTGCTGCTGTTCCTCCCATTTGCTGTCTGCTCTTTGCCACCTCCATGAACTGCTGCCTTCCGCGAAGTGCCAGTCTGCCTTGCAACCAGCTGAGTATGGACTAAAACATACATTAACTGTGAGATAAATAAATCTTTTCTTTCTTTGTTTTGAGTTGCCGGTGTTTGTGTCAGCAGCGAGAGAAGGAGAACTGAGACATTCAAAACTCTCTGTATATTTCCTTTGTTTTACTCATTTATACCGTCTCATAGTATATATTTATAAATTGAACTGTTTCCCTTAGTAGAATATAAACTCAAAGGATGAAACAAAATTTGATTCTTTGCTGTACTTCAGTATCTAGAATAATCTGGAATACAACAGATATTCAATAAATATGGGCTAAATAAATAAATGAAATAATTTCTATTATAATTTCCTTCGAGTTCCATATATATAGATAGGAAACACTCAAAACAGGTGGGAGTGAGGCTTTATTATTAAAGACCTTGCTAAATTTATCAAGCTTCTAGGAGACTGCTAATGTTTGTGCCACTACCCTTAAGTTTATATGTTTAAGCACTACTCCGCAATGTCATCATACGGAGAGATGAGCCCTAGGAGATTATAAATGAGGACATAAGGGTGAGACCTGAAATAAATTAGGTATGGCCAGTGCATTTATAAAAAATTAATAAAAAGCTGGCGAGATAGCTCAGCAGACTAAGCTCCTCAGGCAAGTAAAGGGACATGGGTTTGATCCTGGTGATGTACCAACCCTGCCCAGAGGCATGCTGAGCTAACCAGGGAGACAGGGTGTGGTGGTGCATACGTGTAATCCTAGACTGCGGTGGATCACTATGAGTCCAAGCTGCATAATGAGACCCTGTAACAAACACATTTTTTAAAAAAGAAAGTTCTAAGACACTTTTGCTGGTTGTTTCTTTTTGTGTGCCACATGAAGACAAAGTGAGAAAGTGACTGTCTGTAGGCTAGGAAAAGAGCCCTTGCCAGAAATCAAATTGATCAGCACATTGATCTTGGACTTTCCAGACTTTAGAAGTGTGAAGAATAAAGTTTAGAGTTATTTAGGCTATGCAGTATGTGATATTTTTAAGGCAATCTGGGAAGAATAATACAGTTATACCTACAAATGGTCCCTGGAAATAGGTGTTGATGACTTCTACAGAATGATTTCTTCCCGGAAATTAACAACATCTAGGCATAGACAAATGAGATAAAAGCAATGAATTTTATGCATACATGAGTGCTTCGTAAATGTGAAATACAAGTGAAGTTTAACTGCATTAATAGTAACAATCACTTCTTTGTACTTCGAAATTAAGTACAGAGCGCTGCATATTGGTGCATACTTTCCATATAATTTGGGTTACCTAGAGCTATGTAAAATGTACTTACCAAATGTGAACTTCCAAGTCAGACTGCATGGTCTGAGCACTGGTGCAGGTCACAAAGTCTTGTTACCATGTACCAATTACTCATTTTCATTTTGTTCCTTTACAAATTGAAGATAATGTAACAAAAATTCCATGTAGCAGAATTATGAATCTATGCTGAAGTAACAAATAATTCTCAAAATCTCAATGGCTTACTACCAGGTTTATCGATTAATCCATGCACAATTTTCTTGCAAGGCAGCTAACAATTGTACATCAGTGATTCTCAACCCAAGATGCAAGCTAACAGGGCAGACAGATCCTAATGAATTCTGCCTTGGTTCTTTAAGGTGGCAAAGGTAAGACAATGAACACATTCTTTCATTTCACTGGCTAAAAACACTATAGGTATATTAACATATTTTTGTATATGTTAATATGTTAATTATATATAATATATAATTAATTAATTATATATTATTATATATGTTAATATACAACATATATATATCTAACATATATATATATATATATATATATATATATATATATATATATATAT